>JZKD02S1108809.1:143315-158645 GCA_000966675.3 Picea glauca | reverse complement strand
AATATTTACAACTAAAATTAAAATTAAACCAATTTTAAAAAGACTTTGTATTGGCGACATGGGGATTGCATGCCCCCCACTTGCCCCAAGACTCTCAAGTCAGCAACGTGGGGCTTGCATGTGGCCCACGTGCCCTTCGCTCCTCTTCTGCATCTCTATTCTCATGCAAAAGAAAGAATATTGTAGTTTTAACGTTCAATTCTAACTCTGACTCGAGAGGAAGAAGGCACTTGTGCGGGGTTTCGAACTCGTGGCAGTCAAGGATGGATGTCGCTCCTCTGCAGACTACGCAGGTGGATTTTCCAATTTCAGAAACATTTTTCAGGAATGCATTGGCATAGAAGTTGCGGTTACCATGGCAGTTCCAGGGTAATTCCAAGCAGCACCAAGAGAAGCAGAAGGATTCTAACCGGCATCACGCCCCCAGCCCACTCGCTCTCCCAATCTTCATTGTTGAGTATGTGGGGAGGACACCTGTGTTATTAATGAACTGGTGATGGTAAAATTTCCATGTACTCCTGGTTACACATTTTTATTGGGTCGTCTTCTCTCATTACCAGATTTTGTTTTCATGGGTGATATTAACACTCTCGTGATTACTCCCACCATTCATCGGAAGCGAAAGCTGAAGGGAAATACAAAAAGTTCCATTTGGTTTGGACCCAAACTACACTTTACGCAGCTGTGCAAAACCGTTATAGAGTTACTCTACGCATCATGAAATAATAATATCTCATGGACATCCAACCTCCTTAATCATCCCAAATTCATATCAACAATAGTGAAAATGGGTTTCAGATTAATATCGATGGCTTCCATATACAAGCGTTTTCAGGGTACAATTCGTCCGAAAAGGCTCCTCTGTTCGGGATCAAAAGCCCTCAATGTGGAGGGAACTTTTATTCTAAGGGGTGCTCTGCATTTATATTTCGTTACATGATCACACACGGGTCATGCTCACCACCACCATGGAAATGGTGATAATGAGGGTGGAGGATCAGCAGGGGAGCACGTATCCAAATTGGGACTGGCAGCTGATATTGCACTCGCTGGTGGAAAGGCGGTCACCGGGTATTTGTCAGGTAGTACTGCCATTATTGCTGATGCAACTCATTTTTTATTATGTGGTAAGTCATTCATTCATCCATTTCTCTTCTGTCTGTTATTCTGTTTTGTGATATTATTCTACAATTTCTTTTTGGTGTTTAATTTATCCTCACTACCAGGCAGTGAAACGAGCGATCCTGGTAAAATCCCAGTTACCAAATTTGAATTTGAAATGAAAATTTTTAATTCGAATAGTTCAATTCCAAAAAAAATTCGAGATTATACCTCTTAAAGACACATCAGTCTTTTTTTTTTACATTTCAGTTTTTTTTTTGAACCCTCAACAATCTGATTGCTTTGGAATATGGTATGCATTATGTATGTGGGTACTCTGTACCAAAGGTCTGTAGTTAAAATATTTTGCAGTTTAAGATATGGTGTTGTTTTTAATAATAGATCCAGCTCTTTTGGGGCACATCTAATTTGAAAGCTGTTTAGTTTGGAAACTGTTTCAAACTGGGAAGATTTCGACAGTGTCAGTTTTTACACGAAAGGAAAAAAAAACTCGTCTCAATAGGCATTTAACTGTATTCCCAGCCTAAAAATTAAGAAAATTGATACCGCAAACATGGTCGAAATTAGAAAATCGAGTAAACATTTAAAGCGCACAGTAATAAGGCAAGGATATATTCTACAGTTAATGGGATACTGACAACATCATTTTTTTAAAACTTTGTTATAACAACTGGCAACTCAGCATCGATGGAACTTGCAGCTGAGACTTGGAGCAGAGCCGTTCCACTAGTCTATGTATTAAGCCATGCAACACACAAGCCTAGCGTTGAGCTCCATATACTCATTACATTCCTTCGTAATTTTTCTTGCAGTAAAATGATTTAATCTGAACTTTTGTATTGTGAAGTATGCCGAGTACGCGTAGTTTGAGTATGCTAGGGCGTTTTTCAAGCCAGTACCTTTAGGCTATTATTTAAGAACGCGATATTGTTGATACTATGGAATCAGGTCCTCTGATTCACGTTTTTTTTTTTTTTGGTTTCCATTAATTCAAAGGTCCCTTTTGAGGGCCTTTGTGACCCATAGCCAAAATATCAGCAAGTAATTTGGCGGGGGATGTCGTTTTGATTTAAATTTTGACAATAAATCTATGAAATGTCTTTTATCAAAGTCATCCTATCTCAGTTGGGCAATCCCAAAATTTTGTTCCTGAAATTAGATAGAAGATGAAAAGAATGTCTTGCTGGATGAACAACTGAATTGGATACAACTGTAACAACCCTAGTAGTATTCATATTTCACTTGTTTTACTTTGGTAATTTGTTTTTACATTTTCAATTCGTATTGCATTTATTTTTATATTTGTGTTAAAAAAAATTTGTGTTTGGTTTGCAGGTTAGGTGTAGCTGGAGTTGCAGCTGGGAACTTGGCCCTTAAGGCTCCAGATTGTTAACGAGGCGCTCCGATACCATGTGTAGTGATCATATAAATTTAACATCCATTAATTACATAAACTGTAATAGTAATATCTACTTGATTTCAGAAAATTCAATATATCCTTTTAATTTAGCACATACACAAGTTAAATTGAACAACGAATATTAATTTTATAACAAAAATAAAACAAATACTTAATTTTAAATACTTGGGTCTGATGCTAACCCTTCCTCTTTCCACTTGCCTTGTTGACTGTTGCTGAACTGTGTAAACACTGCCCAAAACCTTGTTCCACCCTACCAACTAGGACAACTTCCTAGCTCCAGGATATCATATGGATATCTTGGCCCCCGTGCCCAAAACCTCCAGCAACCGATGCCCATGTACTAAACCTTCCGACTCCAGAACTCAACTCTCCTCTGTGCAATCCAAGAGAGACCTCCCCCCAAAATTTCCCGTAGAATGGTGATGCCCCCTTCGTAAACCTCCTTCCCCCCCCATATCCTTCCTTCACCGCCTCTTTCATTTACTTCCTTACCTACCCATTTATTACCTTATCCCCTTATAATTAATATCTTATCCCTTTCTGTGTACGTAACCTTTAACAAATAAAACTTATAATTTATTATCCCTATTAATTTAATACCCATGTCAATGAATGTAACATGTAATTAATTAATCAAATTGCAACCATTAATTAATTAATAAATATTTAATTAGTATCATTATACCAATCTTGTTTAATTAATACCATGTTAAGACAATTAATCCCCTAATTATTTTTTACTTAATAATCCTTAAACATTTATTCAACTAGGGTTGTTACAATAGAAGATTTATTTTTAGAGTTTCTGGTTGAGACAACAAAAGAGGGCCATTGGTTCGAATGGGGTCAAGAGGTTAAGAATATAGATGAACGAATAGCTGAGACAAAATGTGACTAGGTAGGGTAATCATGTCAGCAGATCCTTTGAGGTTATAAAATGGGAAAGAAGAATATATTGAAGTTCATTTCAAATGAAGAGCAGAGCTTATCCAAATTATACATTTCAAACTTGGAAGAAAACATAAATATTGTTTCGAGCCAACACAGGGTGTTAAGAACAAATCCTACACATTATCTTCTCATAAAAAATACAGAAAGAAAAATCATGTGAAACAGGAAAGTAACAAGTTACATCAGGGAAAAACTTCACCACTTAAACATGACGCGAGAATATGGAAATATAATGACTTTGTATTCTTCCATAACAGTCACTTACAACCTTTGAAACATTTTTATAGTGGATGGGGAGATTTCCATGCCATCCTTCCCTTCCAGCCTCACCCATCAACATTTACAATAAAACAATTTATATAAAATATTTTCCCCAGGCTCAGGAGGTTGTTGGACAACGGGGGGGGGAGGGGGGGGTGAATTAGTTATTACTGGGCTTAAACAATTATGCTTATTTTAAAATCTTTACACAACATTTAATGACAGTCACAATAATGCAGGGAAGTAAGCAATAGAACATTCAGCATCAATCACACATATGAGATACACAGAGATAGATATTTCCCGAGGAAACCCATACAAGGTAAAAACCTCTTCTTCTTTATATGATAAGTAATATTTACATTCTTTACATTATCATACATATGAGCACCAACTCATAATGAGGCTACAACCTCTGTTTTGCAAGCTGCTACTTGCTGAGAGCACCAACTCTCTGGATTCTCTAGCACAAACTAGAAGGAAGCACCAACTCCCTGGTTTCTCTAGCACCAACTAGAAGGAAGCACCAATCCCCGGTTTCTCTAGCACCAACTAGAAGGAAGCTACAACTCCGTGGTTTCTCTAGCACCAACTAGAAGGAAAAAGAAACTCCCCGGTTTCTATAGCACCAACTAGAAGGAAGCTACAACTCCTTGTGTTCAAGCACCCACTTGAACCTTTGAGGACAACAGTCCTCCCTAGCACCTCCCTACCACCCTGGAATCTAAATCTTTGCTATTAAGACTTATTACAATGATATAAAGTTCTTCAATGGCTTACCAGTCTCATCACTGTTCTTCTACACTATGATGCTCTGTTTGCATCAGTGTCTTCTGCACACTCCTTGCGCTTTATGTTCTTTTGCCTTTTATGCTCTCTGTGCCATGTCCGTTCAATGCACCATTCCCCTTCTGTGCATTTCTGCTACTGCACTCTGCCTCCTTCTTCACACCTCAATAAAATTCAACCACAATAACACTGATCTCTTCTTTGTTCTGCATTCTTATAGTCTCTGTGCACCTTGTGCATGCAATATGCACCATGTTCCTCCATGCTCTCCCCCTGCCATTGTTCTCCACATCGACGTGTTTTCTCTCACTTCCCTCTATCACCTCACACTCACCACAAACTCTTCCCCCTCTCACTATACTGCATCTCAGCCTCATGTTGAGTACTCTACTTGATCATCATTGCAATTCTTCAGATTCTCTGGTGGTTTAACCCATGCGTCCAACATCATTACGTGTTATGCTGAGATTTCTCAGCGTCTGGCAGTTGAGACTCTTCGTCTTCTCTATCATATTCGAGCTAATCCTCTCTGTTGCAATTACAGGCTTCAACGCCCATCCATCTGTCAATCGCCTCTAAGAATAGTCTTTCAATCTCTGGAAGATGCCTCGACCCTCTTCATCTTCTCTGGCGATCATGCTGAGGCCTCTTCAAGTCCTCTGGCAGAAAGCATCAGTCATTTCTAGAAGTTACACTGTGAAGTGAAACAATATCCCTTTGATCATATTCAAGTTCACCTGCATTGTTGGATGGAGTTCGTAGGGTATTGTGTTTAATTCGTCGTTTCGTATTTCGACATTTCGGGATTCCTGTGGTTAAGGTTTCTTTACGCTTCACGTACTGATCCCCAAAAATTTGAAATTGAGCTTGGTTGCATTAGCTCCTTCCTCCATATTCCGCTGATGTAACCAATGGCTATGACCATAGGCTGAGTTGAAACATGTTTCACATTTCGACATTTCGGTAATCCTGTTGTGATCTCCGAAACTCTAAAAAAGGAGCTTAGCTGGACTAGCTTCGATCATTTCGACATTTCGTATTTTAGCATTTCACGATTTCACATGTCGCGAATTCCTGTTGTGAGGCATCTCGCCTCTCCAAGTCGCAATCTTTGATATATCCTCCATGTCACAATTTCGCATTTCGACTTTTCACGATTTTACATATCGCGAGTTTGAGAGGTTAGGGAACCCCGTTCCTCGACTTTCCAGTCAGCGAAATGACGATCTATCGCCATGTGTACTATGGACCCAATGGTCTAGTTCTTGTCGTGATTTTGATACTTCATGGGCCTTCATCATGTCTGATCAATGGTCCAGATCAATCCTTGATCTGACGGCTAGGATTATTTCGCAATTTCGCATATTGCGACTTCAAAGGTTAAAGTTCCTTTCTTCTTTGATTTCCCGGTCTGCGAAATCCTGGTATTCGAAACTCTGAAATGGAGTTGGACTAACATATTTCAGTGTTTCGCATTTCACCACTTCGAGACTCCTATTGTGAGGGTCCTTGACATCTGCAACTCTCGGTCTGTGAAATCCTGGTATCTGAAACTCCAAAATGGAGTCGGACCAACATATTTCGGCATTTCATAGTTTGCCGCTTCAGGACTCCTGTCCTGAGGGTCCTTGACATATCCAACTCCTGGTCTACGAAATCCTAGTATCTGAAACTCCGAAATGGAGTCGAACCAACATATTTCGGTGTTTCACATTTCACCACTTCTGGAATCTTGTCGTGAGGGTCGTTGACATCTCCAACTCCTGGTATCCAAAATCCTGGTCGAAGTGCCTGTTTTGGGTTTTTGGGGTTTCACATTTCACAATTTGGGACGCTTGTGCTAGAGAGTCTTGACTCTTGACTCCTCCAACTCCTGGTATCCGAACTTCTGGTCAATGTGCCTATTTTGGGTTTTTGGGGTTTCACATTTTGCGATTTCGGGACTCCTGTGATGGAGAGTCTCGACTCTTGACTCCTCCAATTCCAGATATCCGAGCCTGTCCTTGTTTTTCCATCGCTGCATACTCTGAACTTGCTATCAATGATAAGCACACCTGCCTGTAAACATGCCAACAATCTCCCCGTTTGGCATTGATGGAAACCTTGAACGACTGCGCTAATCTGTTTGGACCTCCAACTGTAGCATCCGGTCTGGACCACTCCTTTTTCTCCCCCTTTGACATCAATGTCAAAGAAAACATGCTCTCCCTGAGCTGTTGTAGTATTTTTAGGAGGTATCAGATATTCAATCAATACAAAGCTCCCCTAATAGGATGGACTCTCTTAGGTGTGAGACGGGATGACACCTAGCTTTTGTCGGAGATATTCAAATGGTGTCTTCGCTAGGGGTTTAGTAAAGATGTATGCAATTTGTTCTGTGGTTGGAATGTAATGGACCTGAACAACCTTATTGGTGACCTGCTCTCTTAGAAAATGGTATTTTATGGGAATATGCTTGGTCTTGGAGTGGAATACAATATTCTTAGACACACTGATGGCACTAGTTTTATCATAATGAATTGGGATCAGTGCAACGTATTTTACCTCCAAGTCTATAAGTGTCTAAATCATCCGTAATAACTAAGTGCAATAGGTAGCAGTAGCAATGTACTTTGCCTCTGTAGTTGATAAATCGAACCTTGTTTTTTACTAAGCCATTCTACTAATGAATCACCCAGGAAGAAGCCCAATCTACATCTGAATAAGCAGTTAACTGAAAATTTTGATTTCTAGGATACCACAGAACATAAGTCATTGTTTCTTTCAAATACCTGAATATCCTTTTGACAACCTACAAATGACTCTGTTTAGGTGCAGATTGATATCTTCCTACCATTCCAACAACATGCATTATGTCTGGGTCAGATGCTATGATGTACAACAGGCTGCCTATCATTGACTTATATGAACTTTGATCAACATCAGGTGAGTCATCATTCTTGCTTAATTTGCATCCAGTAAGCATAGGTGTACCCACAGGTTTAGAATCTTCCATTTGAAACCTTTTCAACATTTCTCTTAGATATTTTTCTTGAGAAATGAACATCCCTTCAGACCTCTGAGTAATTTGCAGACCAAGAAAAAATGACAGTTCACCTATCATAGACATTTCAAACTCAGAATCCATGGCAGAAGCAAACCATTTTACCAATGAATCCTTATTACATTCGAAGATGATGTCATCTACATAGACCAACATGATGAGAAAATCATTATCCTCTGTTTTGATATATAGATTGTTGTCAATTGTTCATCTCTTGAACCCTTTGTCTTTGAGATACGTATCCATTCTATGATACCAAGCTCGAGGGGCTTGTTTTAACCCATATAAATCTTTCTTCATCTTGCATACTAATTCAGGGTTATCAGGTAGTTCGAAACCCTCTGGTTGTTCCATATAGACTTCTTCATTTAAATATCCATTTAGAAAAGATGACTTGACATCCATTTTATAGACTTTAAACCTTTTATGACAAGCATAGGAAAGAAATATTCTGATAGCTTCTAACCTTGCTACCGGCACAAATGTTTCATCAAAATCTAGTCCTTCTATTTGAGCATAGCCTTTACAAAAAAATATTTCTTTGTTCCTGACAACTTGTCCCTTCTCATTCAACTTATTCTTAAAGATCCATTTGGAATCAATGATATTTTTACCTTCAGGTCTATGAACCATCTCCCACATATTGTTTTTCTCAATCTGATCAAGTTCATCATTCATTGCTTTAACCCAATGGTCATCTTTGATAGCTTCATTAAAATTCTTGGGTTCCAGCAAGGATATGAAAGCTATATGTGATTGTTCATTGTCTTTGATTATCTTTCTCATGGTTTGTACACCTTTGTCTTTTTCACCAATTATCTGACTTGCAGGATGATTCTTTTGAGTGATTCTGGAAGAGGAATTTGAAGTTGTCTGCTGATTTGAATTTGTCTGAGTATCTGTGTCTTCATCTGATTCAGAGTCTTCATTTTCTGATTCTTGGACCTGTTCATCTTCAACTTTAGTTGTGTCCTCTGTAGATGACTCATTATTGTACACCTCTCTTACTGGGATTCCTTCATCAACTTTTATGTCAATACTGTCAACCATTTTATGCAACCTCTTATTATAGCATCTGTATCCTTTACTGTTTGTAACATACCCTAAGAAGATACCTTCATCAACTCTGTCATCATATTTGCCAAGGTTCTCATTATTATTCTTTATGTAACATTTACTCCCAAAGACTTTGAAGTGTTTGATTGAAGCAGGTCTCCCATACCACAGTTCATAAGGTGTCTTGTCACTTTGTGGTCTGAGGTGGGCTTTGTTAAGAACATAGACTGCTGTGTGTATTGGTTGTACCCAGTAGGTTTAATCAATTTTCTTCTCATTCATCATTGACCTGGCCATTTGCTGCACTCTTCTGTTTTGCCTCTCAACTACTCCATTTTGTTGAGGAGTTCTTGGGATTGTGTATTCTCTCTTGATCCCATGTTTATCACAGAATTCCTTGAAATCAATTGACATAAATTCTCCTCCTCTATCTTATCTTACTGACTTTAACCTCTTGCATGTTTGATTCTCAGTTAAAGCCTTAAATATTTTAAACTTCTCAAAAGATTTAGTTTTTTCCTTGATAAAGGCAACCAAAGCAAGTCTGGAGTAATCATCAATAATCAACATGAAGTAATTTTCTTTCCCTGTGCCTTCCTGTCTTGATGGTCCACATAAATCCATATGAATTAGTTGGAGTGGTTTCTCTATTGAAGTAAATCTCTTGGACTTAAACTGTGTCTTGGTTAGCTTTCCTACTTGGGAGGGTTTACACATTGAATCTCGGGGCTTTGATATTCTCTGAAGATATTTTAATGCCTCAAGTTTTTTGAGCTTGATTAAGTGGTCAAATTTTAAATGTCCAAGTCTCCTATTCCATAACCATCTTTGATCATGTTTTCTTAGATGACACTCTTCTCTATTTTCTTTCAGCACATATATGTTATTTCTTGTCCTTATGCCTTTGGCCACCACTTGTCCTGAGTTTACAGACTTTATTTTGTAGTCCTTGGACGTGAACACCACTTCAAATCCTCTGTCACACATTTGAATTACACTGAGCAGATTATGTTTCAGCCCATCTACAAGTAGAACATCGTGGTCTTTTCATTTTCCATTACTTAAACTCACCATCCCTTTACCCTTTATTTTACCTGGAGCATCATTTCCAAAGGTTACGTTTCCTGATTTGATTTCACTTAGAGATAGAAACTTACCTTTGTCTCCCATCATATATTTGGAGCATCCACTGTATATATACCAAGGGTTCATTTTTCTTTGAGCTGACAACACTAATCCACACTTGTCACTTTCTTTCTTCTTCCAAACCTTGACATTTTCAACAGGGGAATTCAAATCTGGTTCATAGTTCCTTAATCAACAGTCAACAGATTTATGTCCATAGTTATCACAGATGTAGCATTCAATCTCATTGTTCCATAGGTCAAAATTATTGTTGGAGCGTTGTCTACTCATCGAATGTTGATTATTTCTTGACCTCCTTAGTTGCATGTCTCTAGACTTAATTTGGCAATTTACAATCTGTGAAGGTTTGTTACTTGGCTATATCATTCTTTGTTGTGGCAAGTATTTATTCCTTTGAAATCTTAATTGCTCATGTCTAAGTCTTAAGGAACAATTTACAGCTTTGTGACCAAAGTTAGAACAGTAGAAACAATAGCCATAGAAAAATTCTTTGTACCTGGAAAATGGTTGTCTTATTTGAGCAAATCAATTTCTTCCATGCTGATGACGTCTTTCAGCAGGGAGCGCATTATTTCTTTGTTCTACAGATTCAGTCTTGGCACCTTTTTCTTTACTCTTCCTAGGCGACTGATTGTCTTCCTTTGTTTCTACAGGTTTGTTGTTGTCATTGGTTGTAGATTTGACAAACTTGATGGGTTCTTCGTTTCTTGACTTATCACTACTTGATCCCTCTTCGTAACCTAAACTGATTTTCAGCTTTGGATTCCTTTGCTGATTCAGAATGGTGGCTAATCCTTTCGAGGCTTTGATACTTGAATGATTATGATTATACAAGGCTTGAAAATTCTTCATCTCTTTCCTAGTTTTCACTACTTCTTGTTCTAAGGCTTCACATCTTGCATTCTTTTCTGATAACTATCATTTCTGAATGCCTTTGATTTTCTTTGCCTCTTCTAATTCCACTTTTAGTAGGACAAGGTCTTCATCAGGTTCTTTACTGTCTTTCTCGAACTGTATCAACAATTATCTTTGCTTTCTGTTCTTAATTCTTAGTCTCTCAATCTCTTCCAGTGCACTGATCAGTTCTCTTTCCATATCAACCACAACTTCTTCTTCATTAGAATCACTTCCTGTGCTTATATTATCATAATCCTCTTTGGCCATAAGTATGAATTCATTTAGTTTATCTTCAATAGTGGAATCATTGTCTTCATCATTTGAAGGATCATCATCATTGTTTATGAAAAGACTTTTCTTCTTAAAGTTATTCTCTTTAAAGAAATTTCTGTGTTTGTGCTTCTCTTCATCATCACATGTTCGATCCTTTCTTTTGTGAGGACATTTATTTGCAAAATGACCTATCCTACCACAGTTGAAACATTTGAAAGGAAGTTTACCTTTGTATTTTCCTGATCCCTTCTTCAGTCTCTTCACAAATTTTGCTTCAATTTCATCAGGCTCCGAATCCTCATTCTCCTCTGCCTTAAATGATGCTTCTCTAAAGGTGGGTTTATCTTTAACTATTCTCATTTCATATGCAGTCAATGTTCCTAGAAGTTGATCAAACTCCAACGTTTTTAGATCATTAAGTTCTTCAATAGCAGAGACCTTTGGGTTGAACCTATCTGGTAGAGATCTCAAATTTTTCTGAACTAAAGAAGGTTCCTTAATTTTCTCACCAAGTGCTTTCATCGCACTTACCATTTCTTCTACTCTCAGAAAGTATTTTCCAAAAGTTTCATCTTCCTTCATCTTCAGCTGTTCAAACTGTATTCTGTAGGTTTGAAGCTTGGCATTCTTTACCTTCTCATTACCTTCATAACTGCTAATGAGTTTGTCCCACATTTCTTTGGCAGTTCATAGGTACATAACTTTTATGAATTATTCTTCTGCAAGCCCACTCAAGATAGCATTCATAGCCTTAGCATTGAATCTAAATTCTAGACTGTCATCCTTATTAGTTAGTACAACTAGATTTACATAATCAGTATCTACCACATCCCATACATCTGCACCTAAATCCATTATGTAGGTTCTCATTCTAACTTTCTAGAAGGCAAAGTTTGTTCCATTGAACAGAGGGGCCTTATTGGTTGAATTTCCTTCATGGCTTGACATGTTTAAGCTCTAGGATCTACCCTTAGATAAAAGGGGCCGACTCTGATACCAATTGTTGGACAACTGAGAGGGGGGGGCGTGAATCAGTTGTTACTGGGATTAAACAATTATTCTTATTTTAAACTCTTTACATAGCATTTAATGACAATCACAATAATGTAGGGAAGTAAGCAATAGAACATTCAACATCAGTCACACATATGAGATACACAGAGACAAATATTTCCTGAGGAAACCCATACTGGGTAAAAACCTCTTCTTGTTTATATGATAAGTAATATTTACATTCTTTACATTATCATACATATGAGCACCAACTCATAATGAGGCTACAACCTCTATTTTTCAAGCTACTACTTGCTGAGAGCACCAATTCTATGGATTCTCTAGCACCAACTAGAAGGAAGCACCAACTCCCTGGTTTCTCTAGAACCAACTAGAAGGAAGCACCAACTCCCCGGTTTATCTAGCACCAACTAGAAGGAAGCTACAACTCCTTGGTTTCTCTAGCACCAACTAGAAGGAAGCACCAACTCCCCGGTTTCTCTAGCACCAACTATAAGGAATCTACAACTCCCTGTGTTCAAGGACCCACTTGAACCTCTGAGGAAAACGGTCCTCCCTAGCACCTCCCTACCACCCTGAAATCTAAATATTTTCTATTAGGACTTATTACAGTGATATAAATTTCTTCAATGGATTATCGGTCTCATCACTATTCTGCTACACTGCGCTACTCTATTTGCATCAGTGTCTTCTGCACACTCCTTTCACTTTCTGTTCTTTTTCCTTTTATGCTCTCTGTGCCATGTCTCTTCAATGCACCATTCCCCTTCTGTGCATTTCTGCTGCTGCGCTCTGCCTCCTTCTTCACACCTCAATCAAACTCAACCGCAACAACACTGATCTCTTCTTTTTTCTACATTCTTATAGTCTCTGTGCACCTTGTGCATGCAATATGCGCCATGTTCCTCCATTCTCTCCCCCTGCCACTGTTCTCCACATCGGGGTGTTTTCTCACACTTCCCTTTGTCACCGCACACTCACCAAAGCCTCTTCCCCCTCTCACTATACTACATCTCAACCTCATGTCAAGTACTCTACCTGATCATCATTGCAACTCTTCAACTTCTCTGGTATTTTAACCCACACGTCCAACATCACTGGGTGTCATGCTGAGATTTCTCAACCTATGGAAGTTGAGACTCTTTGTCTTCTCTATCATAGTCGAGCTAATCCTCTCTATTGCAATTACAGGCTTCAACACCCATCCATCTGTCAATCGCCTCTAATAATAGTCTTTGAATCATTGAAAGATGCCTTGAGCCTCTTCATCTTCTCTGGCGATCATGTTGAGGCCTCTTCAAGTCCTCTGGCAGAAAGCATCAATCATTTCTAGAAGTTACACTGTGAAGTGCAACAGTAGCCCTCTAATCATATTCAAGTTCACCTGCACCGTTGGATGGAGTTAGTAGGGTCTTGCGTTTAATTCGTCATTTCGTATTTCAACATTTCGGGTTTCCTGTGGTTAAGGTTTCTTTATGCTTCACGTACTGATCCCCGAAACTCTGAAATTGAGGTTGGTTGCACTAGCTCCTTCCTCCATCTTCCTTCGATGTGACCAATGGATCTGAGCACATGCTTAGCCAAAACATGTTTCACATTTCAACATTTCAGCAATCCTGTTGCGAGGCATCTCGACTCTCCAAGTCGCGATCTCTGAAACTTCGAAAAATGAGCTTAGCTAGACTAGCTTCGATCATTTCGGCATTTCATATTTTGACATTTCACGATTTCACATGTCACGAATTGCTGTTGCGAGGCATCTCGCCTCTCCAAGTTGTGATCTCCGATATATCCTCCATGTTGCAATTTTTCATTTTGGCTTTTCGCGGTTTCGCATATCGTGAGTTCGAGAGGTTAGGGAACCCCATTCCTCAAATTTCTAGTCAGCAAAATGATGATTTGTCACCACGTGTCCTATGGACCCAACGGTCTAGTTCTTGTCATGATTTTGATACTTCATGGGCCTTCATCATGTCTGATCAATGGTCCAGATCAATCCTCGATTCGACAACTAGGATTATTTCGCGATTTCACATATCGCGACTTAAAATGTTAAAGTTCCTTGTTCTTTGATTTCCCAGTCTGCGAAATCCCGGTATCCGAAACTCTGAAATGGAGTCGGACTAACATATTTCGACGCTTCACATTTTTTCACTTTGGGACTCCTGTTGTGAGGGTCCTTGACATCTTCAACTCCCGGTCTCTGAAATCCCAGTATCCAAAACACCGAAATGGAGTCGGACCAACATATTTCGGCGTTTTGCATTTCGCCGCTTTGGGACTCCTGTCGTGAGCGTCCTTGACATCTCCAACTCCCGGTCTACGAAATCCTGTTATCTGAAACTCTAAAATGGAGTCGGACCAACATATTTCCGCATTTCTCATTTCTCTGCTACGGGACTCCTGTCGTGAGGGTCCTTGACATCTCCAACTCCCGGTATCCGAAATCCCGATCGAAGTGCCTGTTTTGGGTTTTCGAGGTTTTTCATTTCGCGATTTTGGGACGCCTGTGCTGGAGAGTCGCGACTCTTGAATCCTCCAACTCTTGGCATCCAAACCTACAGTCGATGTGCCTATTTCAGGTTTTCAGGGTTCCGCATTTCGCAATTTCAGGACTCCTGTGATGGAGAGTCTCGACTCTTGACTCCTCCAACTCCCGGTATCCGAACCTGTCCTTGTTTTCCCATTGCTGCATACTATGAACTTTCCATCAATGACAAGCACACCTTCCTATAAACGTGCCAATAGAGGTCGAATTCAACAACCTTGGCCAAAAATAGAAATAAAATCCCTAAAAATCTTGAACTGTCTGCCATGAAAAATGGGTCGAACTACTGCAAAAAAGGGACCAACTCAAACATTTATTTCTCTTCAATGGTGAAACCTGTGTAAACAATGAAGGAGGTTATTGTATATACATTTGTATGTAGCAATAACCTCCTTTTGTTTCTCCAATTTCGTGTCCAGCTCGCCGAAACAGCTCCGGCAAAATCAGAACTGAATTAGGAAAAATCAAAAATATGAAAAATGAGGCTGAAATATGGCTTCGATTATCCCAACTAGTGGTACCTATAAAAACTATGGAAGAGGTTTTTGTTCTTCATCCAGTTCTAAACAAAAACCTCTCTCGGTATTTTAAAATTCGTTTCCATTTTCCCGGAATCCTCTTCGGAAGACAACTGGTCAAACTCGCAAAAACAAACGGTTTTGAGTTTTTGGGAGGGTGGTTTTGGAGAGGTAAGTGGTTTGGTCGGACCCCCTGTAGGTGGTAAGTGGTATTGGGAGGGGGGTCCAATTTCACCAGGGGGTGACAAGTGTCCCTCCCTATACCACTTGATTGGACCCCCTTGTGGTG
>JZKD02S1108809.1:108465-126258 GCA_000966675.3 Picea glauca | reverse complement strand
TACATTTTATTATGTGTCATTTTATTTTTAATTTTTAATTTTTGTTATTTAAGTTTTATGCTCATTTTTATTTAATTTATGTTTTAATTTATTCGTTTTATTTTTTAATTGTTATTTTAATTGTATTACGTCTTGTATTTGTTTATTAATATGAACTTGTTTTATATTATTGTTTTGTTGTTTTTAATTAATATTTAACTACAATAAACTAACTCAATTACTAATTTAAACAACTAATCTAATTAATAATTAATTAATTATTAACAAGATTAACCTAGCTTATTAGCCTAATTACACTAATTCTATTACTAACATTATTAACCTATTGTTTGTTTTTTCTTAGGCTTGTTTATTCATGCAGGGACGAGTGGCAGGAGAGATGTAGCCAATGGGACAAATGGACAAGGGAGTGAGGGCACATAGGTGGATGAAGGATGCAACAGGGTGATAAAGGATCGAGCAAAATGGATGGAGGGGGCAAATGGAATCAACTGAGCCAGATGTCATCATCACGGGAGCAACGCCAAATAAGCAACTGAAGAGTAAGGTTACCTATGATTATAGGAACCCAACAATTACCACGACATGGAAGCCATGCACATCTACATCAGGAGGAGGTGGAACCCCCTCAACTGATCCTTCCATCTCAACCAAACCAGAAACTAAGGTTAGGGAAAAATGCACATTGTAGAGAGAAATAAAATAATTTTTATTCTAGGTGCCTTTATTTTTCTAGATGCTTGTTTCAGACATTGTTAAACTTGTTACATTTGGAATATTATTATTAATTTCTCCCATAAAGAACTATTCAAGTGTCACTTTTTTTTTGTGAATCTGTGTGGTAGACGTATCGATGGATTCTTGAACATATGACGCTTTACAAAATATTTTGATATTAATGAAGAAGTCTTCTAAATTTCTATGAAGACCTGCCCATTTTATTTTCCTTTCATCTTGCAAAGTCATAGCTTATTCTGGATTCACATTATTTTAAGAGGAAGGAAAAATATCTATTGAGAGAAAACCCTATCTAGATAAATTATTTTTCAATTATATTTACTCCCTTTTATTTCCATGAACAAGATGACATGCTTAATAAGTAAGTCTACTAAATTAGAGCTTTATTGGAATATTTGTTTGCTTTTATTTTTCTATCACTCACCCATTGCATTCATCTAGGGACATACAAATAATATTCCATATATCAAGAGAGGAGAACCACCTCTCTAAAAACGATTAGAGTCTTTCTTGTTCCCCACAATATTTTCTCTCAATGTTGGTCATTTTCCCTTGAAAGAAAAAGTTATCAACATTTTTAGCAACCATTATGGGGAGAAGATTCATTTTTTAGAAATATGATACTTCTTTTTAGGATGAAATATTATTGAAAAACTAGAGGTTTTCTGGTTCAAGTCTTGGAAATAGATATGGCATATTTCTAACTGAATGATTTAAGATGAACTAGGTTCTTGAAAACCTCATTCAAGGAACATCAGGTGGCCTTGAGTATTTATTATTAGATTTATGAGCAAAAGTTAGTTGTTCCAACTTCTGCAGAACCAAAGAACCGTCCAAGATTTGGGAGGATGAGTTCCCTGTGACTCCATTATTAAAAATTTGGATTTTGAAGAAAGGTCCCCTAGTTACTCCACTAAAAAGATTATAGAATTATAAGAATATGTTTATGATGACTTCGTCAATTTCATGTTGTGATGAAATTTTAGTTGGGTTAATCTCAACTCAGTCATAGAGTCATTGATTCAGTTATTGTTGGGTTTACCGTTAGTGGTTTACGGGAACATGGTATTGGGTAACCCATGGTACTTTCCCATGGGATTTTATGTGATTCTTTGCATGGCTATCTCCATACCATGCATGTTGTGTGTGTTTGCATGGCTATGCAATTCCATGCATGTCGCGTGTCTTTGCATGGCTATGCATTTCCATGCATGTCTTCGCATGGCTATGTCCACTCCATGCATGTCTTTTCATGTCTATCTTAAAGCCATTCATGTATTTGAATTGTAATCTAGTTATGGTAAAATAAAACTAGGGTTGTGATTGATTAAGCCTATTTAATGGATTGAGATACTCCATTGTAAGCAACCTCAAGTGGTTAGTGTTGGTCGAATTGGTAGGTTTGTCCAAGGTTATTAATATCTATCGAGGTGTTGGTTCTCCCAGTTAAGCATTTCCAGGATAAATATTGGCTCTATGTGCATGATTTCTTGTTGTGCTATTTCTCTCTCAGTTTTTTTAGCATTTTCACCTTCCCCACCCAACCCAAGAAAAGTTGTTCAAGTTACAATAAAAGGAGAAGGTTCCCAAATAAAGAAATAGTTGCACGAAATTCCCCTAAATTGGCAAGGAGATGTTCATCCTTGCCAAATATTTACATGGATAAGTTTCCCATGTTCTTCGAAAATAATTCAGAGGATGTAGAGAAGCATTTGGTTAAGTTTGATAATTTTTGTGATATTTATAATGTGGCTGAAGATGATGTTTTTTGTTTGTTTGTTTATCTTAACTCTAAAAGGAAATTCTTGTGAATGGTTTTATTCATTGTTGTTAGGAACCATCACTAGTTGGGACATATTAGAATCTTTGTTTGTTGAGAAATATTTCCCAAGGATAGACCCATATTCTCTTTTCTTGAAGTTGGTTGAAATCTAGATGAATGAAAATGAGACAATCAAATATTTCACTTTCATATTAATGGAAGTCCTTCATGATATTCCTTAAGAAATGTTTGGAAACAACTTCATTATTTTTATCTACTATGAAAATAATTTTCCCATGAATCTAATATTTTTATTGAAGAAAGAGGGAAAGTGTAGCTGGAAAGAGTTAATGTAGCAAGCTCAAGTCATTGAAGAAAATATTCATGAAAGTGGTGTTGATCTCTTAAACTTTCCAATACGGTGTCATGACAATCGAGAAAAATATTTAGAAGAGAAATCCTATGAAAGATGTGAAAATTTATCTACATCAAATTATGTTCCTAAATTTGGAAGTGAGAATCCTAGTGTCTCAATTCAGGAAGAATATTATCTCCCACATCCTCCATTGGAGGGAAATTCGTACCTCTTATATGATCAATTTGAGAGTGATGTTGACAATCAATTTAAGGATGGATTTGATGAACTTCCACTAGATGCACATGAAGACTTCATTCAATATGGTCACAGTGAGAATGTTGCAATGGGTTTCCAATGGCCACATCTATTTTATACAAAGCCATAAGATGGATGTCAACATGGGACAAATAAAAGTGATGTTAACGATGACCATTTTACATTAAATTTTCAAGCTATTGATTTCTTGTCTGGAGTAGAGTCCATTGAAGAAAAAGTATTCCAAGCATAAAAAAGGGCATTTTCAGCAAGAGGGATGGATGGTATATTTAAATATTGAAGTCCATGATATTGTTGGTAAAACACAAGAGATAGCCCTAAAATTCTCCACGTATTTTTACCAAAAAATAATTTTTGCAACCTCACCATGGCACTATTGTCATTTCATAATGGAAGACTGTGTTCAGAGAATTTCCATTAAACCAAGACTCTCAACCATGGTTGGGAGTAATTAGATGATTTGGTTATGTACATGGATACATTGGAAGTCTACCTACACTTGAAAGTATCCCTTCTCTCCAAGTAGATTAGAATAGGTAGATTTTGGTTTTCTCATGTATATAATTTTGTTCTTTCAGTAAATTTTACCTAATAATCATTTTCTAGATCGAAATAATGGTTTGGGGATGAATACATATCCCAATGTATAAGTCTGTTGGTCAGGGTCAAGTATTCTCAACAACCTATAGGGTGTCACTATCCCACAATTGGAGTCGAATGTTGATGCATTTTCCTTCCACCCATCAACTAGTGTGATCTCAATTCATACTCAATCAAGTGGAGACCAACTTTTAAAATTTTAAAGTGAAATATGACTATCACCATTAATCAAGAGTACATAGCAAGTATTTAAGAATTCAAAATCAATTTAAGATGTTGCAATTCTTCTTCAGTGAGATGATTTCTCTTTTCAACAATATAACAATAAAAATAATAAAAAGAAGGAAATTTGATATGATCATCCTCTAATGAAATATCCTTATTTGTCAACTCCATCTATCATTTTATAGAATAAAAAAAATAGGTCATATGCCCGATATATCATCATTTTTTCCCATCCATTTTTGGAATTTTGACTAAGTGTTATTTTCATGTAGAATTACTCTACTCTCGCATAATTACCTTATCTCCTTTTTACTTATCCATTTTACCGAATTACTCCTTCTCCACCTCCTCCTTTACTTAGTCATTTTATCTTCATAACCCCACAACCTTGCATTTCCGCAATTGTCAAACGACACCCACATGACTTACCATACTTAGCCATTTTAACCTCCACATTTCAACTCTCCATCTCATATACTTAACATTTATTATACTATCCATCTCCTATTTATCTGCATTGAGTTTTATTGAGTTTTTCACTTATATGCAAGAGCTCACATTAGAATTTTCCATATCACTTTACCCCCACAAACCCACATTTTCCTTAACACTTAGAACTATGCATTCTCCTATCTTAAGCTTCTTCCCCCCTATTTCTTGGAACACCTCCTAATGACAAATGGTAGTGAAATGGACCTATCTTTAGGTGACACTTGGAAGGTATGGGTTGGGCACATATGACTCAGTAATGACTTGGCATGATGACTGGGAAGTGAGGTAGTGACCAATAGTTACACCACACATAAGATATGCATGGTTCCATTACTCTCTCTACTTCACACACAAACACTATGGAGGAAATTTATTTATAAATACTTTATAAGTACCCCCCGACAATGCATGTGGGATAAATAAGACAAATTTTCAAATCAAGGGGCAAGATTCACGTGGAGTTTAAATCAATGGTTGTTGAGTGCCTATATTATGAAGGCCATAACTTGAGTTCCTGATGTCCAAATTGAGAAAATGAGAGTTTGATGGAAATATAGAGACAGGAAGAACAAATTGGAAATGGTTTACATATATGGAATGATAATTATCATGCTCTAAAAACTAAAATATAGTCGTAACTATTTCTTTCTTGGAAAAAAAACATTTTTGAAAATTGCTTATTAAAAATAATTTGTGAACGTCTAAAGTGTGCCTTATTTGGGGGATGTAATATCCCTAGGCCAAACCCAATTGTAATGTAAATGAAAATGTACTTAAGTTGGTGAACTGTTTGATATCATTTTCCACACGGAAAAATGTTGGTGTGCGAGTGTGCGCACTAAATTTTGGCACCGCATGGAAAAATGATGGTGTGTGGGTGCGCGTGCTAAATTTTGGTGTCGCGCGTCAAAATGTTGATGTGCGGGTGCGAGCGCTAAATTTTGGTGTCGTGCGAAAAAACATTGGTGTGTAGGTGTGTGCGCTAAATGTAGCATTGCATGGTGTGCATAACATAGTATGGTGCACATGGTGTACACCCACATAATAATGGTGCGCATGGTGTGCACAGTATTGGAAGAGCACAAAGAAACTTTGTTAGAGTGCGCGCAATGTGGGTACATGTTGTCGTGCAACAATTTAGTTAATGGTGCGTGGTAGGGGCGTACTAAACTTTGGCATGGTGCAATGCGTAGATTGAAATGTGCGCAGAATATCAAAGCACGATACAAAAAATGCGCGCAACAAGGATTAGTGCAAGAACCAAAATTTTGCATGGTGGATATTAGCGCGCGACACAAAAGTAGTGCGCGACAGTTATTGGTGCGACAAAGAAGTGATGCACAATGACTATAGGTGCATGAAGAATGATTTACATTGTGGTGTTACTGCGCCTGCTAAATATGGGTGCACAGGTTGAAAATTGTGTGCACGAAATCGTTATGATGGTGAACAATAGCAGAAAAACAATGATTTTCTGTGACATTTTATACTGTTTAAATGTCATCTTGTTGCAATGTGTTTTTGAGGCCCTTAAGAGCGTTTTTAGCTACTTAAAAAACAAAAGAACAGAGTGTACCAAGATACACTCTATCTCTTTAGCTCAAATAAAAGAGCTCGGAGATATCTTTCTAATGGTGTAAATCGTTCATCAAATGAAGCTTTTATGAGAAAGTTAGAACACAAACAATGGAGGGTAAATTTTAAGACCCAACTAAGTTCAAAGAGCCATAATGTTTTTCTCCGGAATCAGATTGAGGCGTAGGAGTAGTCAATGGAAATATATTAAACCATAGAAGACATTCTAAGAGATGAATTAAGTTAATGGAAAAATTAAAAATGTTTAATATGGAAAATAATGTACCTGTAGAATTCCAGACCCAACACATGAATTAGCTTGGAAATTCAACATGCTGTAAGTAGCAGCCCGGAACCCAGAAATAGGTGAAACTTGGACAAAGTGTCCAAAATATGTATATGAGGAAACCCAATTGAGATCCTACGAAAATTCCAATGGAGTAGGTGCAAAAATGCATATTTACAGCACAAAGTTGTGTCAAGTTGAAGAATGAATAGAAAAATTAATGAGCAATTTCAAATAATCATAACTTTCTACCCATGACTCAGAATTGAGCATGGGATCATGCGTTGAAAAGGTGTTGGATAGTAGAATATAAATATCCACCTAGAAAATTGTTTTGGGAAATCAATTTTCCAAGAAATCAGAAGAAGTAATTTTGATATATTATTGAACCAGAATGGTTCATATTTTTCATGAAATTGCTGAAACAGTTAGTCTGACAAAGTTTTGTAGGCTGCACATTTTGCAGAGTCAACAACAACTAGATCATATCAGAATCAACATAAATTTCATAGGAATAGAAGAGGCACATGGGACTTGCAACCAGGAAGATGAGATTAGAGGGATGGATGTCCATTTGGGCATTGAAGGAACAAACTCCAATGGACATGGATAAGGAAGGGGTGAAAACATGAATATGGTAGAGACCATTACAAATTTACAGAAGGATGTCCAAAGACATACAGATGATAATCAAAGGCTTATGAGATCCAAGGAGAAAAAAGAGGACTTCAACATGAAGTTAATTCAGAGCTTGAACATAATAGAAAATAAATTGGATAAGGAGAGTGACTCAAGAAAATCAAGAAGTCACAGGTCCCCTGATGAGAAAAGAAGAGAAAGAAGTGTTAGCAGACATCACCGTCACTCCTAGAGGAATTCCAATAAGAGAGCACATGTCATATCAAGTCCATCCCCTATAAGGAAGCATAATAGGTTTGGGGTGGATGAGCTACAAGGAGAAATGAACAAAATCAAACCTTCTACATTTGATGGAGAGCACAAGAAGGATGAAGATTCAGAGACATGGTTGTTGGGCATGAGGAAGTATTTTCGATTGCATAATTATTCTTCTCACGAAGAAGGTATAATTTCCATCTATCAACTCAAGGTAAAATCATCCATGTGGTGGGACAAGCTTGTGCAAGTGCAGGAAATTAAAGAGAAAAGGGTTACTTGGAGGGAATTCAAGAAGTATTTTGAGAAGAAATACTTGACTAAGAGATACTATGATAAGAAAATGAAAGAGTTCTTTGAATTCAAGATTCAGAGTATCAGCATAGATGAATATGAAAGAAGGTTTGTAGAACTTCCGAAGTATGTTTCTTTCATCAAGGATGAGATAGTTAAGATTCAAAGGTATTTGAGTGGATTTCCATCATTTATCAGTGACAAAATAAAATATGATGATCCCAAGACATTGGAGGAGACCATAAGGTGAGCTAAATGCCTATATGATCAACAAAAAGTAAGGCCAAATTTCCAAAAATCTTGAGAAGACAAAAAGAAATTCAATATGGATCAAAAGAAGAAGGGAACTAAGCCACTATTCTTCAGAAATAATTCTTGGTGAAAACCAACTTCTAGAGAACCCAGAACGATTGAGGGAGGAGGTCAAAGGACAAGGCATCCACCTATACAATGTTGGGGTTGTAAAGGAGATCATACGTTTAGAGATTGTTCCCATAAGGGGGAAAAAGTGAGGATTGTTCACAGTGTACAACAAGATGAAATAGTGGAGGACATGGGCATAAATGTACCTAGGATCTATGCAGCCCTAGACAACAAGCAAGCAAAGTATCAATGAAATATGATTGAAGTGGAAGGTATGATCAACAACCAAACCATTTCTATTTTAATTGATTCAGGAGCTAGTCATAGTTATATAGATCCTAGGATCATGGAAAGTTTTCATTTTCCAAGAAGGAATCATGGAAAATCTTGGTTGGTGCAGCTGGATAATAGAGCCAAAAGAAAAAGTTGATGAGATGGTTAAGTCGTGTCTTATGGACATGAATGGACTGAACACCAAAGCAGATTTGAATATTTTACCTTTAGGTTCCTATGACTGTCTAATTGGGATGGATTGGTTGGACCAACATCATGCTATCTTAGACTATCATAAAAATGAATTTACTTTCTTGGATGAGGAAGAGAACCTAAGGAAAGTGTAGGGAATTCCTAGGGAAGTAACCATCAGAGAAATTTCAGCACTGCAGCTGAAGAGATGTTACATAAAAGGGTGTCAAATATTTGCAGCTCATATGGAAGAGACACCTAAATATAAGGTGCTAAATTTGGAATATTATGTAAAATAGTTTAAAGATGTGATCAAGGAGGTACCTTTGCTTGGACATTCCACCCCAACATTTCACAGTTCTGATGATTTACCTTACGCATTGAAGTGTCAATAAAATAATCAAGGACCTGTTTGAATCTTATGTCACTAATTTGGGAGGCACGACCTAAGAACAAGGTGTCATCAATAAATTGTGAGTGGTTTATACTTTTTACTTCACAGACCATCTGAAGACCAGGAAGATTACTTAATTCTCGTTCAACCTCAAGTTTCTGATTGAGTGACTCATCCATGATGATATATATCAATGAAGAGAGGAGAAATCCTTGGCGTAGACCATGACTTCCATAAAAGAACCCAACCAACTTCCCATTCCCTAGGGGAAGTCCAAGGGCCACCAATACATGACTCTAACCATTTGATGAATTCCGTGTCAAAGACAAATTTTTTGAGCACCTTAAAAATAAAGGAATGATGAACATGATCAAAAGCATTAGCCATATTGAGTTTGATCACCATAGATGGAAATATTGAGTGGATGGCCTCTTGAAAGAAAACAATATTGTCAATAATTTTCCTGTCATGCTTAAACCCCCCTTGGTTTGGAGAAATGATTTTAGGGATAATTGTTTTAAGGAACCATAGATGATTTTGGTTAAAATATTATAAGATGAGTTACATAGAGAGATGAGCCTACATATGGAGAAGGAGGAAGGATTGGCTTATTTTGGAACGAGATCTAGGAAAGAATAGTTAGTTGTCATCCTCAACTTAAAGGACTTATGAGATAAATGAATAATTGTTATTAAGTTATATTTGACTAAATTCCAAAAATACCTATAAAAGGATATAAAATAACTATTTGGGCTGGGGGGTTTATTTGGCCCCAAGATCCAAATGGTTGTAAAAAAACTTTGCCTTTTTAATAGTAGAATTCAAGGCCCAATTTTCAGCCTCTATGATGACAACATGAATATGCTGAAGGAGGGATTCAAAATTGCAATTATCTTCCACATTTCGTTGGGTGAGGAGATAAATAATTTGTGAGTCACTTATTTGATATCCCCAAAGTTAGTGAGCTGGGTCCCATCCTACATGTTGATAAATGCTATATTATTTTTGGAAGGACGATATTCTGTTTACTTATGAAAGAATTTTGTATTCCTATCACTTGATTTTAACCAAAGGCTCCTATATTTTATCCACCAATATTCCTCCTCTGTCCCGGGTTCACACTAAATTTGTGTTTGAAGTTGTAGCTCATATTGCATCATATCATGAGAAGGACCATAATATTCCATTTGATATTGGAGGGTTATAATATTATCTTTGAGATATTTAAGAGTAGTCGAAGGGATTTTAAAGGAAAATTTGGTGCAACTTTTGATTACACATTTAACTAGAACAAGCTTTTGTTCCCATATGTAGGTTAGGGTGCCTGGAATCCAGGTGCGCTAGGAATTGATGATGAGATAATCAAATTCATGACAATAAATCCAGAGGGGAAGAAAATAAAATGGAAGGGGGTCATAATCCCGAAGATGGTGAATGTGGATGGTGATAGGTTTGTGATCAGAGGTTAGGGAAGGAAAAATGAAGGATTTTAAGGAAGATGAAGTATAGAGAAGAGAGTTGTGAGTAAGTAACTGATCTAGGTGGGACAAAATGTGACCGAAAAAAAACATATTTTTCGACCAAGTATATTTATCCTTTAAAGGGGTGATTTACAAAAGGTCCCAATCGATTATGAGGGATTCCATTCTATCCCGGGAGGGATCTCTACCAAAAACCCTCCTTTTCCCCGAAAAAATCCTTATCGTATTGAGATAACTAATGAGTGTGCAATCCATAGGAGCTCCATGTACTTGTAAATTTTGGATAGAATTCCAATAGTTTAGATTTTCCACAGGGTTAGCTAGCATATAGATATTTATAACTACAAAAAATTTCCCATCAAGAACCGATTGAAATTTGGAAAAACTCCAATGATGGGATTGAAGAGAGAAGACCAAACAAACCTCATTTTTGTTCCAAAAAGTGCAATCCCCCCCAAGGCACCCCAAGCATTCGTTGTTGTGTAGTCACACTACTTGATGAATCCCATATATGTTTCCTTAATATCTTCTTCTTTAATATTTGTCTCATGGAGTAGGAGGATAGATAGTTTTTCATTTCTAATGAGATCTCGAGTATTAAAGGACTTGGGGGAACTTCCTAGAACTCTGAAATTCCAAGAGACAATAATAAATAATCATTATTTAGGAATATGTTGGGAATATCCCCCCTTTTTTACTACATTACTGCCATAATTTTTCAGTGGCTTTAAAGACCCTAAAATTTTAGGGATGGTATTCTTCGATCCTAACTGAATATTTTTGTTATCCTGCTCTTCCTGGATGGTTCTTGAACCCTTGCGACTTGAACTTATGGGAATGAGATCCTTTGAAACCCTATATTGTTTCTCCTCATGAAATGAATAGTAAATATATGAATCCCTTGATTTAGAATGTGAAAATGTTATCTCAACGTATTTGAAATTTTCCAACTTCTTCTAGGCCCAAAATGACAGAGGTCGATTTTCCCATTTGGGGTTTTATAGAATGATCTTTCTTTTCCTCTCTTGCTTTGGGTATATCCTTTAAAGAGTGAGAAGGTGGACCAGGAGGAGGTTGGACTAAAGGAGGATCCTTTGTACCAGATTTTGGGGAAACCACATATAGAGAGGGAGAGTCTTCATTCTCATGGAGATTAGCCAGAGAATTAAATATATTTTGGTAACACCTCGATCGAAGAGGGAATACTAGAGTATTTTTGTGGGATTGATGGACTAGAGAGATGGGGGAAGAGGAGTATCTTGAACCATAGGAAGAGCTTAGAATAGAACCATAATGAGGGATGTTTCCTGCTTCAAATTTCCTTTGAACAACTATCCACTGATCTTCATACATATTTCCTAGTGTTTTTGGGGGAGGATCCTTCTTGAAATTACTGGAAAAATGGTTGTATTCATGGAAAATATTTTATTTGAAGGGTAGTTTCTTGTAATCCAATTGTTTTACATGCTACCAATTGTCCAAGGTGATAAGAAACACTTCAGGAATGCCTTTTCCATATCTAATTCAATGCATATTCGAACATAAGAGAATATATTTTCCTTTGGCTTTTTCCCATCAATATATTGACCCAGAGAGTTACCCATACATTAGAGAGCATATTCCAACAATGAAGAGGAGGAAGAGGAAGATGAATCCAAATCAGAACCGCAGAAGGGACATCATTTTCTAGACTGAATTTAGGGGTCGATTTGTTCAAATACATCCCTTGAGAACCCAAGAAGGAAGAACCACTATGAAACAACAAGTCTATGTCTTCTTTATGCTAAAAAAGGAAGGCATACAAACCTCTGTTGTAGAAAAAATGGTTTAAGAAGCCTTTGATGAGGGGAACCCAAACATTTTTCAACCAAATTGCCACAGATTTTGGGGAGGGCTAGGTCTCAATGAAATAACCAATGAGCCCATGCTCAACTAAAGCCAAAGACTTTTTTCTAGCAGTGGTCAGAGGGATATTGCTCTTCAAAATTTCATGTAATTTTTTAACAAAACATGATGACGAATCTTTGGATTTCTTGATAAATGTCGTTACTATTATCACCCTATAATTTTCGAGACTGAGGAGAAAATTGGTAGGGGTAACCACAAAACCACTTCGAGTCAAGGATCTATCCCTCCAAGACTTAGAGAGGGATCTCTCTGTCAGATTTAGATTTGTTTGAGAATGGATATTAAGCTAGCTATGAGGATAGAAGATTTGTTTTTAGAGGTTCTTGTTGAAACAACAAAAGAGGGCCATTGGGCCGAATCGGGTCAAGAGGTTAAGATTATAGAGCAGAGCTTATCCCAATTCTACATTTCAAACTTGGAAGAAAACATAAATATTGTTTCGAGCCAACACAGGGTGTTAAGAACAAATCCTGCACATTATCGTCTCATAAACAATACATAAAGAAAAATCATGTGAAACAGGAAAGTAACAAGTTACATCAGGGAAACAATTCACCACTTAAACATGACAGAAGAATCTAGAAATATAATTCCTTTGTATTCATCCATAACAATCACTTACAGCCTTTGAAACATTTTTACAGTGGATGGAGAGATTTCCATGCCATCCTTCCCTGCTAGTCTCACCCATCAAAATCCTTGGAGAAAGAAATGTGTGGAAAGCAAGGAAATGTTGGAAAGAACCTGACAACATCAAGGCATCTGGTTGTATCTTTCTTCCACATTATATAATACAGTGGCATGTTTCTTTCCCATAAAATAATTCTCATTTTATTGCATGACTCCTTGATCACATGTTTAAGTTTTCATTGAATATATTATTATTTCTTTTACTTTGGTTGGTTTATGTTTTATTGCAGGATCAATAGCACAAGAGTACCGAAGCGAAGAAGGGACAACAAAGATATAAGGAAGTGAGATTCAAAGGTATGTTATCGATTCCTTCTTTGGTAGTAAATTCAATGATTGTAACTTAGGGAAAGCGTCATGTCTTGTCTTGTTTTGTTCTAGATCCAGGTGGATCTAGGGAGATTAGTTTATGTCCACATTTACCAATTTATCCAATAACAAAATTGGCGACTCCACTGGGGAATGGATTGTTTTCCTAGTTTTTCTTGTTTTCTTTCTTTGATTTCTTGGTTTATGTTTTTTGAGTCACTTGGAGATCCAACTTGACTTTTTGACTGTTTAAATTCATTGGAAAAACCTTCATACTCTTTATTTTTTCATTTTTTATTTGAATTCCTCACCCTACTTTAAGGGACAGTGTGGCGACATATGATTCCCACACCCTACCTTTGTGTCATAATGCATAATTTCCGCACTATATTGGTCATCTGGCCTATAGAAATCAAGGATTTCCACACTGTGTTAGTCTATAGCCTGCAGAGATTGGGAAAATTTTGATTTTTAGTGGTTTTTCCTTACCCAGACCTTGGATTTGGTTTTGGGGTGAATTTTTGGGTTTGATTATGATATGTTTATAGTCTTCTTGATAGCTTTGAAACTTATTTTAGTCATCTTTGATTTGTTTGATTTTGGAATATTTAGTCTCTTTCTTTGAGTGTCTTTCAGTTACAAAGCACTATCTTTTCTTTAGAATTGTTTGGTGAAAGAACTTCTTTTTCTTTTATTGAATAGTTCATGTTAAAAGAGAAAATTGTTTGGGTTTCTTTGTTTCTTGTTGATATGCTATTGCTTTTATCTATCTTTGAAACAAAAAGTTTTAATTTCTTGCTTTATATTAGATTGGGGGAATCCTTGTATTTGAAGTAGCAAAATTGCATTTTTTGGCATTAGACATTTTTATATTTTCTGGTAGTAAACCTACATTAGATTAGTTTTAGGGATTTGGAATAGGTGTGAAAGATAACTTTCCAAATCTACAAACAAACATAAAATCTTGCATTAGGGAGCAGTGAAATCCACTTGCTACATTTTGTCCTGGGAAGCCCTTCTAACACAAGGGTCAATCACAAGGTCGCATTGAGATTGGCGGAGTTACTCACCCTGATTTGTTGGTATTGGTGTAGAGATTGCGCATATTATGGGGATCACTTGAAGGTATACTCACAAGGATGAGTGGAAGAATTTCAAGTTGATTTCGGGCTAGATACCCTACCTTTGAGCGTGGATCAGACTATAGATTGTTTCCCCAAGCATCACTGTTGTAGTTGGTAACCTTAGTGGTCTATCTCTTTAGGTTATTTACATGAGGTGACTGTGGAGGGGCAAGTATTCACGGCACCTGGAATCGACCTTGGCCAAACTCGCTTGGGCTCCTTGGAGGGTATACCCACGATTATGTGTGGGAGCTTGCACGAGGGTGTAAGTCCGTTAAGCAGGTCATCAATGTAACTTTTCCACTCGCTCTATCTCAGCCCCTTCTTACATTGTTCCCACGACATTGGATTTCATCACCAACTAGTGTTCTCATTGTGAGGTGGTTTTGTTTGCTTGCTTGATTACTAGATTTTTAGCGTGCGCTGTTTGTTCTCCCTAGTAGACTCTAGATTGGATCTTTTTTTTTGTGGCGTCAGTTCCTGGAATGACCAATGAAGGAACCCCTGCTCCAGGGGAACCTTTTGGTTTTCCTTCTTACGAGAACATCAGACCTCCTCACATTGCTACTTTGAGCCTTCCAGGTATTGTTGGAAAATGTTTAACAGGCAACATATGCTTTTCATTAATGGCAAGTACAACAGTGAATATTGCATGAGTATAGGAAGAATGTAACAGAAGGGCATCAAAAGTATTTTAGGAAGATGTTGCAGAGTAAGCTCGATAAATTCAGAAGCGATAGTGCAGAGAATTGTTGGCACGTTTAACAGGCAAAGTGAGCTTGTCATTGATGGCAGGATCAGAGTGTGCATCAATGGAAAAACAGGAACAAAGTAAGCTTAGGAGGAATTAGTGCAGAGTCGAATGCAGTGTGTAGGTGTGCACTAGGGATGAGGTTAACTCATTGCTAAAGCTCAAGAGAGATAGCGTACTTAGGATCTCAGGCGAATCAAAGGTCGAGACCCTTGACACTTAGAAATTCTTCCAAGTAAGAAGGATGAGTAAGCTCGGGAGGAGAAGCGTCAGTGATCATTGGATCTCTTTCAAAATTCCTGAAAGAAGGAGGATCGTCAGGTCTATTTGTAGACAAGAAGAATGCACAGAAGAGGAGGACAGATTTTAGGTGTCATATCTGAGCATAAGATCCAACCATCATTGGATCAGGGAGAACCTGCACGTTCATTAAAGTGCAAGAAGAGGCGAAATGCAAAATGCCGAATTATGGTGGTCTCACTCCATTTTGGAGTTTCATAGATCATGACTTGAAGGTGTCGAGAACTTACATGGTGAAGTGGAAAAATCGCGAAGTGGTGAAATCGCGAGAAGATCTAGGTCGTAGGATATGGGGTAACTATGAAGGACCAATAGCCATTAGATATGGTGAAGCTGCAAGGTGGATAGGATAGTCGTTGTCCGTTGGATCACAAAGATGCGTGGCGAAAGATTAGAGAACCACAAAGACTTCATTTCAGAATTTTGCAGGTCGGGAAATTCAAAGGAAAGAGGCTCAAACTCGCGATATGTGAATTCACAAAAAGATCTTAACCGTCAGATCACCAAGGAATGTGGACCGTTGATCAAACATGAAGAAGGCCTGTGAAGTGTCGAAATCATGACAAGATCTGAACCATTGGGTCCATAGGACACGTGGCAAAAGATCGTCATGTCACTGACTAGAAAGTCCAAGGAATGGGGTTTGATCTTAGCCATCAGATCGAGGTTTGATCTTGGCCATTAGATCGAGGTTTGATCTTGAAAATATTAGCCGTCAGATCGAGGTTTGATCTTGACCATTGATCCGACTCCATCTCAGAGTCTTGGCTATCGTGAATTGGAATGATGAGGCCCTTCATCACAGGAATTGCAAGATGCGAATTCACAAAGAGATCTGGACCATCAATACACCAAGATTTTGGACCGTTGATCCAACTCCATCTTGGAGTTTCGCCTATCGCGACTTGGAGTGACGAGAACCTCCATCTAAGGAACAACGAGATGCGAGATTGTGAAAAGATCAGGACTGTCAGATCACCAAGAACGTGGACCATTGATCTGAGCTCCATCTCAGAGTCTCACCTATCGTGACTTGGAGGGACGAGAACCTCCATCTAAGGAATAACAATATGCAAGATCACGAAAATATCTGGACCATTGATTCATCGATATCATGGACCATCGATCAAGGTCGATGAAGATAATGAGTTCGCAGTACCTTTTAGTGCAGTCTGTGGTCACCACATGTGGTCACATGGAGGAAGGACCTAGTGCAGATGAGATCCGCCTCGGAATTTCGGGGATCGCGTATGGGAGTGTCGAGACACTGGATCATACGAATGCCGAAATATTGAAAAGGTGAATTGTCACTGTAACCGGTCGTCACCGCCTGTGGTCATGTAGAGGAGGGAGCTAGAGAAGCCAAGCTCCTTTTCAGAGCTCGTGACATGGAGAGTCAAGATGTCTCATCGCAGAATCTTAGAATTGGGAAAGAGAAAAATGGGTAAATAACGATAATATCCTTTAGATTTAATCCAACAGTGCAGGTGAATTTGAGCATATTCGGAGGGCTAATGTTTCTCCTCACAGTGTAACTGCTAGAAGCCATTGATGGTATCTGCCAGAAGATTCGAAGAGACTTCAGTGTGACTGCCAGAGGAGCTAAAGAGTCTCTGTGGGAATCTTCCAATGGGATGAAGATTGGTCATAGGGGCGATTGATAGTTGGAAGAGGGTTGGAGCCTGTAACTGAAACAGAGAGGGTGAGCTCGACTGTAACAGAGAAGACGAAGAGTCTCAACTACCAGAGAGAAAAAGGAATCTCATCATAACACCTAGTGATGTTAGACACATGGGTTGAATCGCCAGAGGAGATAAATAGTCTCCTAGATTCTTCCAGTGAATGAAGACTATTATTGGACGGGATTGACATATGGATGAGCATTGAAGTCTGTAACTGAAAAAGAAGGCATAAGCTTGTCTGTGCCAGAGAAGATGAGGAGTCTCAGCTGGCAGAGAGGCTGAGGAATCTCAATAGAACAACCAGTGATGCTGGACGCATGGTGGGACCCACCAGAGAAGCTGAAGAGTTGCGATGAACAGGCAGAGCACTCGAGATGTGGAGGATATCGACACAGTTTGAGGATGCACAGGATGGCACACATTGCATGCACAAGGTGCATAGAAGCTATAAGTACATGGGATAGAGAAGAGATGTGGTTGTTGTTGCTGTTGGAGTGGCGATGGTTGTTGTTGTTGTGAGTGATAGAGGTGTAAAGAAGGTGGTGGAGTGCAACAGCTGAAATGCACAGAAGAAAAAATGTGCATTGAAGAGGAATGGCACACAGAGCATAAAAAGCATAAGAACAGATAGTGCAAGTCCTGTGGGCAGGAAGGCAGTGAGGTAGACAAAGCAACGAAATGCAGCAGAACAGTGATGAGTCTGGTAAGCTATTGTTGAACATGATATCATTGTAATAAGTTTCAGTAATTCATATTGATAATCCAGGGTGGTAGGGAGGTGCTAGGGAGGACTGTTGTCCTCATAGGTTCAAGTGGGTTCTTGAAC
>JZKD02S1108809.1:69113-91831 GCA_000966675.3 Picea glauca | reverse complement strand
TTTTGGCCCTTTTGTTGTGCTGTGGAGTTAATCCTTGTGCCATGAATGACTGTTTTTCTGTGCTGATGATGCAGAGTTCTTGTTGCCCTGTGCGGACGAAATTTCAGTGATAACAGTTGTCATGCCCGTTAAATTCTCTCTGGGCGAGAGAATTTTTGGGAATTGATTTCTTGAAGGTGTTAAACTCCAACTACAAAGCTTTGAGACTTCTTGTCTGGCCTGTTACTGAAGCCCAAAAAGGAAGTGAGGCATCTGAAGGACTGTTGAGCAGAGAAGGGGCACACTTCTTGGGGTGGGATAGGCATGTGGGGAATGAGGGACTATAGGCTGTTAGTTTGAGTCGACACCTGTGACAGAGTCTTTCATGTTGTCTATGAACCATTAGCCTGGTTAGGAATCCCTTTACCTGGGTGGAGTTTAGTCCCAGCTCGAGGGTGACACACTAATGAGAGTGATGAGCAGTGTGTTCTAAGAATGGGAGGTTTGTGGAAGGTCTGCATGTAGTTGGTGACATTCTTACCAAGATAAGTGTCAATTGTGTGATAAATTTACATGTTGCATTATTATTTACGTGTTTATTTTTATGGGTTTATCTTATGTGTGCTTATAAATGTCTTTATATTTATGGGTATTATTTGTATATGCTGCATGTATGTGTTTACTGTTATTTCAGTATGAATACATGCATTTATGAAATGTATTTGTCTGTTTACGTATTATATATAAATTTCCTCAAGGGTTCTGTGTGTATATGTTTTAATTGCATGAAGTTTGGAAAATTTATGTGGCATAGCTCAACTGGATGTTGGGTATGTTACAATATGTTCCGCAGAGAAAATAAAAGCATTCTTTGGAGTAGCATGGCACAACATGGGTGGACGAGGATGTTACAATATGGTATCAGAGCTTCAGTCTTCAAAACTGAGCCTGGATGGGCTGAGGAAGTTGAGTTGAAGCGAAATTTCACAAAGGATTTATTTTGAAGTGGCCAAATTTTGAGTTGCAGAGCGTCCATGGAAAAAAGTAACAACAATGGTGTGGAATTGGGAAAAGCCCCAATTTCTGTTGTTAAATTCATGGGAAAATTGAGAAATATGGTTATGTGGTGAGATATTCCTGATTTAATATTTGTTGCAGCAAAATTCAGACCTAGAATGGGTCAAATTTGAAGTTATAGTGAAGCCATGACAGTTGGAACGAGATTAGTAATTAAAATTCTCAATTCGTGACGTGATTTTGGGAAAAATCTGTTCCAGAAATTTCAAACCACAACAATTTGTTGTTGCATAGGTTGAATTGGTGTTATTGGGGTGAAATTGAGAACATTTCATAGTTTCAAAATGTCTATTGTAAAATGGGGAAAAAGTTAGAAAAAAATCCCCAATTTCTGCAGTGAAATTCACAAGGAATCGATGCGTGAAAATGAATGTGCGTAGGTGGGTTCACTAAAAATGCATGATGCTCAGTAAAAATCTTGTGATATGTAAAAATTGGGCACTACACGGAAAAATATTGGTGTGCTGGTGTGAACACTAAATTTTGCGCTGCACAAAACAATGTTGGTGTGTGGGTGTGCACACTAAATTTTGGTGCCGCGCGGAAAAATGTTTGTGTGCAGGTGCGCACGCTAAATTTTGGCACCGCGCGGAAAAATTTTGATGTGCGGGTGCGAGCGCTAAATTTTGGCGCCATGCGAAAAAACATTGGTGTGAAAGTGCGTGTGCTAAATCTAGCATTGCACGGTGTGCATACACATAATAAGGTGCACATAGTGTACACCCACATAATAATGGAGCGCATGGTGTGTGCAATATTGGAAGAGCGCAAAGAAACTTTGTTAGAGCATGCACAATGTGGGTACATGTTGTCATGCGATAGTTTAGTTAATGGTGCGTGGTAGGGGCGTACCAAAATTTGGCATGGTGCAGTGCGCAGAGTGAAATGTGCGTGGAATATCAATGCGTGATACAAAAATTGGGCACAACAGGTATTAGTGCAGGAACCAAAATTTTGCATGGTGGATATTAGCGCGCGACACAAAAGTAGTGCGCGCCAGTTATTGGCGTGACAAAGAAGTGATGCACAGTGACTATAGGTGCACAGAGAATGATTTACGTTGTGGTGTTACTGTGCCTACTAAATATGGGTGTACAAGTCTAAAATTGTGTGTGCGAAGTCGTTATGATGGTGAACAACAATAGAAAAACAACGATTTTCTGTGACATTTTATATTGTTTAAACGTCATCTTTTTGCAATGCGTTTTTGAGGCCCTTAAGAGCGTTTTTAGCTACTCAAAAACCATAAGAACATTTTGTACCAAGCTTTACTCTATCTCTGCAGCTCAAATAAAAGAGCTCGGAGATATCTTTCTAATGGTGTAAGCCATTCGTCAAATGAAGATTTTATGAGAAAGTTACAACACAAACAATGAAGGGTAAATTTTAAGACCCAACTAACTTCAAAGAGCCATAACTTTCTGCTCCGGAATCAGATTGAGGCACAGGAGTAGTCAATGGAAATATATTGAACCATAGTAGACAGTTTGAGAGATGAATTAAATTTCTGGGCATGTTAAAAATGTTTAAGATGGAAAATAATGTCCCTGTAGAATTCCACACCAAAAACATGAATTAGCCTGGAACTTCAGCATGTTGTAACTAGCATCCCGAAACCCAAAAAGAGGTGAAACTTGGATATAGTGTACAAAATATGTATATGAGGAAACCCAATTGATATCCTATGAACATTCCAATGGAGTAGGTGCAAAAATGCATATTTACAGCGCAGAGTTGCACCAAGTTGAAGAATGAACAGAAAAATTAATGAGCAATTTTCAAATAATGATAACGTTTTGCTCAAGACTCAAAATTAAGCATGGGATCAGGCATTGGAAAGGTGTTGGACAGTAGAATCTAAATATCCACCTAGAAAATTGATTCGGGCATTCAATTTTCCAATAAATCAGAAGAAGTAATTCTGATATATTATTGAACCAGAATGGTTCATATTTTTCATGAAATTGTTGAAACGGTTACTTTGACAAAGTTTTGTTGGCTGCACATTTTGCAAAGTCAACAACAAATAGATAATATCAGAATCAACACAGATTCCATAGGAATGGAAGAGGCACATGGGACTTGCATCCAGGAAGATAATATTAGAGGGATGGATGTCCATTTGGGCATTGAAGGAACAAACTCCAATGGACATGGAGAAGGAAGGGATGAAAACATGAATATGGTAGAGACCATAAAAATTTACAGAAGGATTTACAAAGCCATAAAGATGATAATAAAAGTCTTATGAGATCCAAGGATAAGCAAGAGGACTTCAACATGAAGTTAATGCATAGCTTGAACATAATAGAAAATAAATTGGATAAGGAGAGTGACTTAAGAAAATCAGGAAGTCACAGGTCTCTTGATGAGAAAATAAGAGAAATGAGTGTTAGCAGACATCACCGTCACTCCTCGAGGCATTCTAATAAGAGAACACATGTCATCTCAAGTCCATCCCCAATAAGGAAGCATAATAGGTCTCGGGTGGGTGAGCTATGAGGAGAAATGAATAAAATCAAACCTCCTACATTTGATGGTGAGCACAAATGCAGAGACATGGTTTTTGGGCATGAGGATGTATTTTCAATTGCATAATTATTCTTCTCATGAAGAAGGTATAATTTCCATCTATCAACTCAATGTAAAAACATCCATGTGGTAGGATAAGCTTGTGCAAGTGCAGGAAATTAAAGAGAAAAGGGTTACTTGGAGGGAATTCAAGAAGTATTTTGAGAAGAAATACTTGACTAAGAGATACTATGACAAGAAAATGAAAGAGTTATTTGAAATCATGCTTGGGAGTATGACCATATATCAATATGAAAGAAGGTTTTTAGAACTGCTAAAGTATGTTTCTTTCATCAAGGATGAGACAATTAAGATTCAAAGATATTTGAGTGGATTTCCATCATTTATCAGTGACAAAATAAAATATGTTGATCCCAAGACATTGGAGGAGACCATAAGGTGAGCTAAATTCCTATATGATCAACAAAAAGCAAGGCCAAATTTCCAAAAATCTTGCAAAGAGAAAAATAAATTCAAGATAGATCAGAGGAAAAAGGGAACTAAGCCACCATTCTTTAGAAATAATCCTCAAGGACAACCAACTTCTAGAGAACCCAGAACGATTGAGGTAGGAGGTCAAAGGCCAAGGCAGCCACCTATACAATGTTGGGGTTGTAAAGGATATCATCTGTTCAGAGATTGTCCCCATAGGGGTGAAAAAATGAGGACTGTTCACAATGTACAAAACGATGAAATAGTGGAGGACATGGGCATAAATGTACCCAAGATCTATGAAGCTCTGGACAACAAGAAAGCAGAGTATCATTGACATATGATTGAAGTGGAGGGTATGATCAACAACCAAACCATTTCTATTTTAATTGATTCAAGAACTAGTCATAGTTATATAGATCCTAAGATGGTGGAAAGTTTTCATTTTCCAAGAAGGAAGCATGTAAAATATTGGTTGGTGAAACTAGCCACCAGAGCCAAAAGAAAAGTTAATGAGATGGTTAAGTCATGTCTTATGGACATGAATGGACTAAACACCAGGGCATATTTGAAAATTTTACCTTTAGGTTCCTATGACTATCTAATTGGGATGGATTGGTTGGACCATCATCATGCTGTCCTAGACTGTCATAAAAAGGAATTTACTTGCTTAGATGAGGAAGGGAACCTAAGGAAAGTGCAGGGAATTCCCAGGGCAGTAACCATTAGAGAAATTTCAGCATTGCAGCTGAAGATATATTATAGAAAAGGGTGTCTAATATTTGCAGCTCATATGGAAGAGACACCTAAATATAAGGTGCTAAATTTGGAAGATTATGCCATCCTAAAAGAGTTTGAAGATGTTTTCAAGGAGGTACCTGGGTTGGGCATTCCACCCCAACATTTCAGAGTTCCGATGATTTACCTTACGCATTGAAGTGTCAAGAAAATAATCAAGGCCATGTTTGAATCTTATGTCACTAATTTGGGAGGCACCACCTAAGAAAAAGTTGTCATCAATAAATTGTGAGTGGTTTAGACTTTTTAATTCACAGACCATCTGAAGACCACGAAGATTACTTGATTCTCGTTCAATCTCAAGTTTCTGATTGAGTGACTAAGCCATGATGATATATATCAACGACGAGAGTAGATATCCTTGGCATAGACCTCGACTTCCATAAAATAAGTTAGAACCCAACCAAATTCCCATTCACCAAGGGAAGTCCAAGGGCCACCAATACATGACTCTAACCATTTGATGAATTTGGTGTCAAAGACAAATGTTTTGAGCACCTTAAAAATAAAGGAATGATGGACATGATCAAAAGAATTAGCTATATCGAGTTTGGTTACCATAGATAGAAATATTGAGTGGATGGCCTCTTGAAAGAGAACAATATTGTCAATAATTTTCCTTTCATGCATAAATCCCCCTTGGTTTGGAGAAATGATTTTAGGGATAATTTTTTTAAGGAACCAGAAATGATTTTGGTTAAAATATTGTAATATGAGTTACATAGAGAGATGAGCATACATATGGAGAAGGAAGAAGGATTGGTTTATTTGGGAACAAGAGATAGGAAAGAATAGTTAGTGTTCATCCCCAACCTAAAGGACTTATGAGAGAAATGAATAATTGTTATTAAGTTATATTTGACTAAATTCCAAAAATACATGTAAAAGCATATAAAATAACTGTCTAGGCTAGGGGTTTTATTTGGCCTCAAGCTCCAAATGGTTGTAAAAAAAAATTGCCTCTTTAATAGTAGAATTCAAGGCCCAATTTTCAGCCTCTATGATGACAACATGAATATGTTCAAGGGGGGATTCAATATTTTAATTATCTTCCACATTTAGCTGGGTGAGGAGATAAAGAATATGTGAGTCACCTATTTGGTATCCCCAAAGTTAGTGAGTTGGGTCCCATCCTACATGTTGATAAATGCTATATTATTTTTGGAAATACGATATTGGGTTTGCTTATGAAATAATTTTGTATTCCTATCACTTGATTTTAACCAAAGGCTCCTATATTTTATCTGTCAATATTCCTCCTCTTTCCCGAGTTCACACTAAATTTGTGTTTGAAGTTGTATCTCATATTGCATCATATCATGAGAAGGACCATAATATTCCATTTGATATTGGAGCGTTATAATCTTATCTTTGAGATATTTAAGAGTAGTGGAAGGGATTTTAAAGGAAAATTTGGCCCAACTTTTGATTACACATATAACTCGAACAATAAATCCATAGGGGAAGAAAAAAAAATGGAAGGGGGTCATAATCCCGTAGATGGTGAATGTGGATGGTGATAGGTTTGAGATCAGAGGTTAGGGAAGCAAAAATGAAGGATTTTAGGGAAGATGAAGTATATAGAAGAGAGTTGTGAGTAAGGAACTAATCTAGGTGGGACACAATGTGACCCAAAACAAAAATATTTTTTGACCAAGTATATTTACCCTTTAAAGGGGTGATTTCCAAAAGGTCCCAATCAATTATGAGGGATTCCATTCTATCTCGGGAGGGATCTCTGCCAAAAAATCCTCCTTTTCCCTGAAAAAATCCTTATCGTATTGAGATAACCAATGAGTGTGAAATCCATAGGAGCCCCATGTGCTTGTAAATTTTGGATAGAATTCCAATAGTCTATATTTTCCACAAGGTTAGCTAGCATATAGATATTTATAACTACAAAAAATTTCCCATCAAGAACCGATTGAAATTTGGAAAAAATCCAATGATGGGGTTGAAGTGAGAAGACCAAAAAAGCCTAATTTGTGTTCCAAAAAGTGTATATTCCCCCCAAGGCACCCCGAGCATCCATTGTTGTGTAGTCACACTACTTGATGACTCCCATAGATGTTTCCTTAATATCTTCTTCTTTAATGTTTGTCTCATGGAGCAGGAGGACACATAGTTTCTCATTTCTAATGAGATCTCGAGTAGCAAAGGCCTTGGGGGAACTTTCTAGACCCCTGCAATTCCAAGAGACAATAATAAATAATCATTATTTAGGAATATGTTGGGAATATACCCCCTTGTTTACTACATTACTTCCATAATTTTCAGTGGCTTTAAAGACTCTAAAATTTTAGGGATGGTATTCTTCGATCCTAATCAAATATTTTTGTTATCCTACTCTTCCTAGAGGTTCTTGAATCCTTGCAACTTGAAATTATGGGAATGAGATCCTTTGAAACCCTATATTCTTTCTCCTCATCAATTTAATAATAAATATATGAATCCCTTGATTTAGAATGTGAAAATTTTATCTCAACGTATTTGAAACTTTCTACTTGTTCTAGGCCCAAAATGACAGAGATTGATTTTCCCATTTGGGGTTTTCTAGAATGATTTTTCTTTTCCTCTCTTTCTTTGGGGATATCCTTTAAAGAGTGAGAAGGTGGACCCAGAGGAGGTTGGACTAAAGGAGGATCCTTTGGACCAGATTTTCGGGAAACCACATCTAGAGAGGGAGAGTCTTCATTCTCATGGAGATTAGCCAGAGAATTAAAGATATTTTTGTAACACCTCGATCGAAGAGGGAATACCAGAGTATTTTTGTGGGATTGATGGACTAGAGAGATGGGGGAAGAGGAGTATATTGAACCATAGGAAGAGATTATAATAGCACCATCATGAGTGATGTTTCCTGCTTCAAATTTCCTTTGAACAACTATCCGCTGATCTTCATACCCATTTCCTAGTGTTTGTGGGGGAGGATCCTTCTTGAAATTATTGGAAAAATGGTTGTATTTATGGAAAATATTTCATTTGAAGGGTAGTTTCTAGTAATCCAATTGTTGTACATGATGCCAATTGTCCAAGGTGATAAGAACCACTCCAGGAATGCCTTTTTCCATATCTAATTCAATGCATATTCGAACACAAGAGAATATATTTTCCTTTGGATTTTCCCTATCAATATATTGACCCAAAGAGTTACCTATACATCGCAAAACATACTACAACAATGAAGAGGAAGAAGAGGAATATGAATCCAAATCAAAACCGCAGAAGGGACATCATTTTCTTGACTAAATTCAGGGACCGATTTGTTCAAATACATCCCTTAAGCACCCAAGAAGGACGGACCACTACGAAAAACCAAGTCTATGTCTTATTCATACTCGAAAAGGAAGGCATAAAACCCTCTACTACAGAAAAAATGGTTTAATAAGCCTTTGATGAGGGGAACCCAAATTGTTTTCAACCAAATTTCCACAGATTTTGGGGAGGGCCAGGTCCCAATGAACTAACCAATGATCGCATGCTCAACTAAAGCCAAAACCCTTTTTCTAGCAGTGGTCGAAGGGAGATTTCTCTTCGAAAGATTTCTCTTCGAAATTTCATGTAATTTTTTAACAAAACGAGATGACAAATCTTTGCATTTCTTGATAAATGTTGTTACTGTTATCACCCTGTAATTTTCGAGGCTGAGGAGGAAATCAGCAGGGGTAACCACAAAACCACTTTGAGTCAAGGATGTATCCCTCCAAGACTCAGAGAGGTATCTCTCTTTCAGGTTTAGATTTCTTTGAGCATGGATATTAGGCTAGCTACGAGGATATACGATTTTTTTTTAGAGTTTCTGGTTGAGACAACAAAAGAGGGCCATTGGGATGAATGGGGTCAAGAGGTTAAGATGATAGATGAACAAATAACTGAGACAAAATGTGACCAGGTAGATAATCATGTCAGTGGATCCTTTGAGATTATAAAATGGGAAAGAAGAATATCTTGAAGTTAATTTCAAATGCAGAGCAGAGCTTATCCAAATTATACATTTCAAACTTGGAAGAAAACATAAATATTGTTTCGAGCCAACACAGGGTGTTAAGAAAAAATATTGCACATTATCTTGTCATAAACAATACAGAAAGAAAAATCATGTGAAACAGGAAAGTAACAAGTTATATCAGGGAAAAAATTCACCAATTAAACATGACGCAAGAATCTAGAAATATAATGTCTTTATATTCATCCATAACAGTCGCTTACAACCTTTGAAACATTTTTACAGTGGATGGGGAGATTTCCATGCCATCCTTCCCTGCCAATCTCACCCATCAACATTTACATTACAAAAATTTATAGAAAATATTTTTCCCAGGTACAGGAGGTTGAATTCAACCACCTCGGTCAAAAATATAAATAAAATCCCTAAAAATCTTGAACTGTCCGCCATGAAAAATGGGTCGAATTGCTACAAAAAAAGGGGCCAACTCAGACATTTATTTATATTCAATGGTGACACCTATGTAAAAATTGAAGGAGGTTATTGTATATGATTTTTTATGGAGCAAGAACCTCCTTCAGTTTCTCCAATTTCGTCTTCAACGTGTCGAAACAGCGCCTGCAAAACCAGAAAAAATTGAAAATCTGGAAAATGAGGCTGAAATATGGATTCGATTCTCCTAACTGGTGGTACCTATGAAAACTATGGAAGAGGTTTTTTTTCTTCATCCCGTTCTGAACAAAAACCTCTCTCGGTTTTTTAAAATTCATTTACATTTTCCCAGAATCCTCTTTGGAAGACAACTGGTCAAACTCGCAAAAATGGACGGTTTTGAGCTTTTGGGAGGGTGGTTTTGGAGAGGTAAGTGGTTTGGTCGGACCCCCCGGAGTTGGTAAGTGGTATTGGTCGGGGGGTCCAATTTCACCAGGGGGTGACAAGTTTCCATCCCTATACCAATTGATCAAACCCCCTTGGGGTGATGTGACGTGAGGGAGGGGGGGTCCGATATGTACGTGGAAGCTGTGTTTGGTTTATTTTTTTGTTAATTATTGTATGTTTTTTATGTTTTGTTTTTATATATATATATAGATTTTTTTAATTCTTATATTTATGTTTTATTATGTGTCGTTTAATTTTTAATTTTTGTTATTTAAGTTTTATTTAATTTATGTTTTTATTTATTTGTTTTATTTTTTATTTGTTATTTTATTTGTATTTGTTTATTAATATGAATTTGTTTTATATTTTTCTTTTTAATTAATATTTAATTATAATAAACTAACTTAATTACTAATGTAAACAACTAATCTAATTAATAATTAATAATTAATTAATTATTAACAGGACTAACCTAGCTTATTAGCCTAATTACAATAATTCTATTACTAACATTATTAATATATTATTTCTTTTTTATTAAGCTTGTTTATTCATGCAGGGATGAGTGGCAGGCAAGATGTAGCCAGCAAGACAAATGGACAAGGGAGTGAGGTAGCAGAGGTGGACGAAGGATGCAGCAGGGTGATGAAGTATTGAGCGAAATGGATGGAAGGGGGAAATGGAATCAACAGAGCTAGATGTCGTCATCACGGGACCAATGCAAAATAAGAAACTGAAGTGTCAAGTTACCTATGATTATAGGACCCCAAAATAGGCTCCACCTCGGGATGGAATCTCTTTTAGGAGGTGTCAAGAACCATTGAACTCTGAACATGCAGACCGATGCTTTATTCATTGGTCCATGAAATCATTGTAGCTATAATCTTCAAACTGACTCATTTTTTACTAAACACTGAACTAGATACTATCAACTACAAACTCTGCTAGAAACTTTACAATACTGAAAAAGATGCTCAAATTACTTAGCTTATTCAATATTGCTACCTATCCTACCGTTAATGATGTAAAACTATCTGTTGCCTTCAGAGGGGCCAGTGGCCTGAATTCCTGAAGAAAAAAGGGAGAAGAACTTTCCCTAAGAGAATAAGTTGCATTTTCCTTTGTAAAAACCCTATTAAGGAGGATTTCCAGAGGCTTCTCTATACATAAGGTGCATAAATGCCTAATTTCCGCAGGTTCCCTATAGCTAGGTCATGGAGTTTCCACAGGTTGCATTACAACTAGCGTGCGACGACCTTCGTACGTGGAAAAAATGAGCATTTTATCGATGCTTCTAGAAGGATAAGCTTATATGGTGAGGTGGCCTCCGAATGGTTTGGATCTTACTCACTTTCATGATTTAGTGGGATCATCCTAACCTCCTCACCTTATCCTCTTCAGCTTATAAAGGGAGAGGAGCTCTCATGGAGATAGTTAGTTGGATTGAGCTTGGGAAATTTATGTTGGCTTTGAGCTTTGCTTTGTCAAGATTGATTGTGAGTATTTATCAGATCCATGGTCTCAGAATCCTTGGAGAAAGAACTGTGTGGGAAGCAAGGAACTGTTGGAAGGAACCTAACAACATCAAGGCATCTGGTTGTATCTTTCTTCCACATTATATAATATAGTGGCATGTTTCTTTCCCATAAAATCATCCTCATTTTATTACATGACTCCTTGATCACATGTTTAGTTTTCATTGAATATATTATTGTTTCTTTTACTTTGGTTGGTTTATGTTTCATTGTAGGATCAATAGCACAAGAGCACTGGAGTGAAGCAGGGACAACATAGATATAAAGAAGCGAGATTCAAAGGTATGTCATTGATTCCTTATTTGGTAGTAAATTTAATGATTGTAACTTAGGGAAAGCATCATGTCCTGTCTTGTTTTGTTCTAGGTCCAGGTGGATCTAGGGAGATTAGTTTATGTTCGCATTTACCGATTTATCCAATAACAAAATTGGCAACTCCACTGGGGAACAAATTGTTTTCCATTTGTATTTTTTTCTTTCTTTGATTGCTTGGTTTCTTTTTTTTGAGTCACTGGGAGATCCAGCTTGACTTTTTTACTGTTTAAATTCATTAGAAAAACCTTCATACTCTTTATTTATTTTTATTTTTATTTGATTTCTGCACCCTACTTTAAGGGACAGTGCGACGACATACGATTTTCGCACCCTACCTTTGTGTCACAGTGCATAATTTCCGCACTGTATTGGTCCTCTAGCCTGTGGAAATCAAGGATTTTTGCACTGTGTTAGTCTATAGCCTGCGGAAATTGGGGAAATTTTGATTTTTAGTGGTTTTTCCTTACCCAGACCTTGGATTTGGTTTTGGGGTGAACTTTTGGGTTTGATTATGATCTGTTTACAGTCTGCTTGACAGATTCGAAACTGCTTTTAGCCATCTTTGCTTTGTTTTCTTTTGGAAGATTTACTCTCTTGCTTTGAGTGTCTTTCAGTTACAAAGCACTATCTTTTCTTTAGAATTGTTTGGTGAAAGAACTTCTTTCTCTTTTATTAAATAGTACGTGTTAAAAGAGAAAATTGTTTGGGTTGCTTTGTTTCATGTTGATTTTCTATTGCTTTTAACTATCTTTGAAACAAAAAGTTTTAATTTCTTGCTTTATATTAGATTGGGGGAATCCTTTCATTTGAAATAACAAAATTGCATGAATCGTGTATTGGTGTACAGTCTGTTTTGCTCATTTCTTGAAGATATTGATATTGATGATTTTTAAAATTTTGGGACATTAGGCATATGGGAATGATAAATGTTTTCTCCTTCTCGTAGCATAGCTTTCATCGAAATGAAAAGATTTCATCTTCATCTCTTTTTATAACTTCCGAGTCGGTCAAAACACCATATTGTCCACGCAATTTCCTATTTGAGTAACAACAACCATAAAATAAAGCACTTATAAAAATTGATTAGACATTTTTATATTTTCTAGTAGTAAACCTACATTAGATTAGTTTTAGGGATTTGGAATAACTGTGAAAGATAACTTTCCAAAGCTATAAACAAACATAGAATCTCACGTCAGGGAGCGGTGAAATCCACTTGATACATTTTTTCCTTCGAAGCCCTTCTAGCACAATGGTCAATCACAATGTTGCATTGATACTGGCAGAGTTACTCACCCTGCTTTGTTGGTCTTGGTGTAGAGATTGCGCATATTATGGAAATCGCTTGAAGGTATACTCACAAGGATGAGTGGAATCCTTTCAAGTTGATTTCGGGCTAGATACCTTGCCTTTGCACGTGGATCAGACTGTAGACTGTTTCCCCAGGAATCACTGTTGTAGTTGGTAACCTTAGCGGCCTATATCTTTAGGTTCTTTACATGAGGTGAATGTGGAGGAGAAAGTCTTCATGGTACCTGTAATCGACGTTGGCCAAACTCACTCGGGCTCCTTGGAGGGTATACCCACAATTATGTGTGGGAGCTTGCACTAGGGTGTAAGCTCATTAAGCAGGTCATCAACGTAACTTTTCCACTCTCTCTATCTCAACCCCTTCTTACTTTGTTCCCACGACGTTGGATTTCATCACCAACTAGTGTGCTCATTGTGAGAAGGTTTTGTTTGCTTTCTTGCTTACTAGATTTTTAGCATGTGTTGTTTGTTCTACCTAGAAGACTCTAGGTTGGATCTTTTTTTTTTGTGGCGTTGGTTCCCGAAATGACCAATGAAGGAACCTCTGCTCTAGAGGAACCTTTTGTTTTTCCTTCTTATGGGAACATCAATCCTCCTCACATCGCTACTTTGAGCCTTCCAGGTCTCACAATTGGATTACCAGTATGGTTGTTTTCCACTCAGGTAATCCCGAATGCAACTTGTTCTTCTGTTGTAAGAAATTCTCCTCAAGAACATTAACCTCATGTTTATCCTTCGCCTTCTTCACCATTAAGATATTCTTCACCTTATCCACTTGCAAGGTCTTCTTCCATTTCATCTTCTTTGTCGAGTGAAAGCTCTGAAGCTAGTAAATCGGTGGATAAGAAGAAGAAGAAAAGGAAGAATAAGAAGAAGAAAAGTAAACAAGGATCTAAAATTCCAGCCACTACTGGACATGTTGGAAAGAAACTAGTTACTTTTGATAATGCCGAGAGTGTTGATGATTTCAAGATCACCCAAACAACCAATAAACCCAAGTACCCTTGTAGGATTTGTAAGGGTATCCATCTTCTTAAGGATTGCCCTGATCTTTCCAAGGTTATAGAAGTATGGTCTACACACCCTTGCCAACCCATGTCGTCATCCTTTGAACAACATGTTGATGACCTCCTGTCAACTAGTCAAAATACCCTTAGGAAGAAGAAAATTAGAGTCAAGTTTTCATGTAGGTTATGCGGAGGCAATCATCAAACTCACGTTTTCCCTCATATGGACGAAGCCTCAAAATTACTAGAAGACATGACTATTTCACCACCTCAACTTCCATCTTCTTATCACAATCTTTCTCTCAACCCACCTATAGTTGATGGAATGATCAAGCTGGTTCCCCTGTCGGTCAGTCTGGTTGATCAGGTAGTCAATATGGTCACGTCCTTAGTTGAAAATGTTGACCAAGTGGTTGACCTGATCCCATCCTTGATCAATCCCACTCTCCCACCAGAGAGTGAAAACCCAGTGGTTTATCCAATTCCATCCTCGGTCGATCCCACTTTCTCGTTAGAGAATGGAACCCAAGTGGTTGATCCTTTTCTACCCGTCGACCCCATTCTCCCCTTTGAGAATGAAATCCAAGTGGTTGATCTGATCTCGTCATCGGTCGATCCTACTCTCTTGCTTGAGAGTAAACCTGATATTGCCCACATTTTTCTCATTGATACAGACTCTCCTGTGTCGGGGGGTATTCCTCCTTCTCCCGTGAAACCCCCTCAAAGTAATGAGTACATCCTTTTCAATTGGGGTGTGCTAACTGGACCTCATCTTCCCCCTCACATTCCTTTCCGGATTATAGTTCAAATTTGTGGTTGGGACGTTCCTCAGACACTGATAGATGAAGGTGCATCTGTTAGTATTTTGTCCTCTCTTGCTTGGAAATATTTGGGTTGTCCTTAGCTTGTGCTAGTTACACAGAATCTGTTAGCTTTTAACAGAAGAACAAATCAACCTTTAGGGACCCTTCCTCAGTTTTCTGTAACTTTGGGAGGGAAAACTATCTTTATTGATGTCATTGTAGTCCAAGACCCCTTGGATTTCTCTTTACTCCTTGGGTGGGATTATGTCTATGCCATGAAAGCTATCGTGTCCACTCTTTTTCATGTGATATCTTTCCCACATGATGGAAGAATTGTGACCATCGATCAACTTTTGTTTGTTGTCCCTAACTTGACCATCCACTCAATGAACTCCCTAAATGGTTCTTATATGCAGTCGATAACACCCCTGCCACAGGTCAATTATGTGGGGTTGTCTCCCACACCTTCTGCTATCGATGAAAATGAATTGGATACGGTAGTTGACATGGTGATCTCTTCGATCGGGTTTTTAGAGAATGAGATCTTTACCCCTATCGCAACCCCTGACAATAGTTCCTCCCAGAGTGTGATTATTCCATTGAGTGAATATCTCTTGGAGGCCATGATCGATTTTTGTCCCTTGACTTTGTGTCCTTCCAAAGAACTGTCCTCTTGGAAGCCATGATCAAGAAGAGTTTTGAGCATGGTTTTCTTTTTTCAAACTCATTAAAAAATGAAACCAACTGCGAGGATAATTTTTGTGTCTCTGTAGAAATCTTAAAAAATGAAACAAATCTTACAAGCATAGTTCTCGTTTCTGTGTCAAACTCGTTAAAAAATTAAACAGAGGTCTGGCGATTGAACCTGGATTCCTGAGCATAGTTGTTGTTGTTGATATTATGGTAGATACAGGAGGTATTTACCTCTACGTGTAAAACTGATGAGGATAGAATAATCTGGGAAGCAAGAAGAAACCCTAATGAGTTGGCTAATAACCCTAGAAGACTTGTCGGCTCAAGAAGATAATTTATATTAGGTTATTAGCCTCAAAGAGAAGAAGTCATCTAGAAATAATAATATATACTGAACAGACAGATACCCAGAATGAGAAGTCAGCCTAGGCAGTTAGCTAGAATTAGTATAAATACAAGAGGCCAGTTGTCATTCTGGCAGGAAGTCTTAGAATTGCAGAGTAACAACTTGTGTGCACTGCAGTGACCAATTTTGTATGCGGGTTTGAGGAGAGATGCCAGTGCAGTTGCTACAACTAGCAGTTAGGTTTTGGCTTGGAATATATCTTGGCTAGGGTTTGGACTATCTGATCAGCTCTTGTTGATGCGTTATCCTTGGGGAAAGGTGCGCTACCCTTTGTTTAGCTCTCTAGCCTAGGGTTTTCTTTCAAAGTGATTCTCTGTCAAGGTTAAGGTGCTCAGAGGGTGGCTTCGGCCTATGGTTGGGTGACAATAGAGATATTGTCAATGGTAAAATGAGCACATCCATTATATTCTAATAGGTTATGGGCCCACACCTCCTTCATTTAGTCTAACCGCTAGAAGTAAACAAAACCAAAAGGATATTAAGCTCGTTGAAGAACTATCGCTAGGGTTTACTAGCAGGAGCACTCACCAAAGCACTACCGCTAGGGTTACTAGCAGGTGCAGTTGCAGAAACCCTAATTCTCTCGTTGAGGCACCTTAAGTGAAGGGATTGACCTAATCTTTGGACAAATCAGTGCACCCTAGCCTAGTGCATCTCCTTGTACTCTTAGCAAGACAAGATGTCAAGTTTGAGTTTGTAGTCAAATCTAGGGTTTGACCAAGTCAAAGCAACCATGACTTATTATTCTATGAAGTCAGAGAACAAGTTAGATGGAGCCTCTAACTTCAGAGCATGGAAGACAAGGATTGACCTCATTATTTCCAAGAATAAAATGTTGGATATCATAAAAGGAAAGATCGTGGAACCAGAGTTTGAAGAAGGAAAAGAGAAGGAACCACATAATGTTGCAGTTATGGAGAATTTCAAAGACGGTGACATCAATTCCATGAGTATCATAGTGGAATCCATAAAAGACCACTTGATACCCTACATCTCCCATCCTGACTCATCAAAGAAGATGTACGATTCCCTAAGTAATATCTTCTCGATCAGAAACATTGGACAAGTTATGAGTATGAAGAATGAGCTCCGTGACATGAAGATGAATGATGATGAAAACATAACATCATACTTTGTGAGGATCTCCTAGTTAAGAGATCAACTAGAAGCTGTTGAAGAGATCACTTCAGAGAAGGAATTGGTAAACATAGTACTCAATGGTCTTCCCAAGACATGGGATGCATTTGCCACAAACATGAACACAAGGCAGGAGTATCCGACATTTGAAGAACTTTGGACTTGCTGTTCTCAAGAAGAATCAAGGATCAATGAAAAAGATAAACCCCAAAAAAAGTACGATGATCAAGCCTTCATAAATATATTCAATAATTTCAGGAACAAAAGGAAGGTTGGTTCAAGGAGGAAGCCAAATCAAGAGAAAGAAATTTCAGAAGTACAATGATTCAATTTTCGAAAGTATGGCCACTACAAGAATCATTGTCCCGAGATAAAGAAAAGGAAGGAGAAACACTAAGCATCGTTTTTCGAAGAAAGGGAACCTACAAAGAAGACTAAGTAGGATGAAAGATACTTCTTCTTCTGAAGGTAACAATACTCTTCTTATTCCTTGTACATATCTTGTTTGCATTGTCTCTGTACATATCGTGTATATCTATCTCCTGGAAGATAATGTGTTCCAAGAAGAAATATACTGATGGAAGAAAAACAAGATAAGGATTGATATCATTGGATAATACATGAAAGGATGAAATACATCAAGCAAATCATGTGGAAAATATTGCAAGATAAGACAAATAAATCATGAAGAGACTTAGAAGAATCAAAGACAGAAAGAAGTCAACAATCAAGAGTTAATTGGGGAAAGACTTATGATGTTTTATAGAAGACAACAAGATGAAAGTGTGGACTCTATTAGAGAGAGAGAGTCAATTATATATTGCATAAGACAATAAGGATGCAGACATAAGCGTGGACTCTGTTAAATGGAGGGAGTCGATTATATGAACTTATACATGAAGCAAGGATTAGGAGGGAGATAATCCTATGATCCATTGAAGATGATGAAATATATATCCATGGTAGCAGCCATGAAACATAGTACGTGTTCATTTCAACCGTAGAAGAAGACTTCCTTGAAGAGAAGCCTTAAAATATCCCTGGTTGTCCATTCACATCTGTGATCCTATGATGAAAGGAAGAAGTGGAATATCTAGGGCATGGAATCTATAAGAAACTCCATGGACCCAAGAGCTAAATAAAAACATGAGGAAGAACATGAAGATTGCAAGAAAAAAAGAGAAACCAAAACAACCAGTCATTGTATCAAGAATCACAAGATTACCAGCCTGATATGAACTCACTAAAAGAAATCAAGAAGAAGAACTGAAAGTCGTGATGAAGAACAATGTATGGAAGACTTATGAATGAAAGCATTGCGAGATCTAGAACTAGAGGTTCTCCCAGATGGATGGAGAAGACTATGAGGATTACTTGTTCCAGTAAACTAGACATATCTCTACATGAGTCATTATATCATCCGCAATATCCAAGGGTTGGAGTTCGACATCAGATGAATGCAAAGAATGTTCTCCAGAGAAATTGAACAAAGAGCATATGAAGAGAAAACTCAAGACTTTGAGGCATACCAGAAAGAGATCCTCATATGAAGATGGAAGAAAATAACTTGGTGGAGAACCTCCAGTACACAACAAAAGCATGGTGAAGATTTCCTATAACAAGATATTGTATCAAGATGATTACTCAGAAGATCAAATCTCATGATGAAAAAAGAAGTGCCACATGGATATGTTCCAGTTTTCCAACAATGATATATTTTATTGATCAGAGATGCATGAAGCCTTCAAAGAAGACCAGTGCTCCAGAATGAAGTACATTTGAAATCAAGAATTACATTATCCATGATGAAGTTTAGAAAGGAGAAAGAGGTTCTCCAATACAAATCTCCACAGATGAGCAGATAAACAAACATCTTAGTAAATCTTTTGTCCAATATAAAAGAGTTTGCGTACTCAAGCTGGAGCTCGTGGAGACGACTTCCTTATTGAAAAAGGAAGAGATGATTCCCAGGTTGGGAGGAAGCACTGATATGTATTGACTTATGGAAAGTCATTTTTTAGTTCGAAAAATGGTCCAGGATGAGAAATTTTCTTTCTAGTTCGAAAAGTGGATTGAGATTTCTGACGGACAACAATTTATCATTATGGTTAACATGGGAAATGGTCCAAATTGTTGATGTATCATAGACAACGAACTCCCATTGTGGTTAACATGGGGAGTGGTCTAGGGGTGTATCTCTTCTTGAGGGTTACTCAAGAAGACTGGCCCGCCTTGTCGGACAACAATTTCTCATTGTGGTTAACATGAGGAATGGTTCGTTTTGGAGGTTGATACAGGACAATATTTTCCTCTTGTGGTTAACAGAGGAAATGGTCCAGACAATCATTCCTTAGGGTTTATACATTCTCTCCAGGGTGCATTTTGATTAGTGTAGGAGGAATGGCCCAGGGTGGGGAATGGTCCAGCTCAACAATCAGGGACAAACATTCCTTAGGGTTTATGCATTCTCTCCAGGGTGCACTTTGATTAGTGTAGGAAGAATGGCCCAGGGTGGGGAATGGTCTAGGTTCAGAAGACACCCAGGGTGGGGAATGGTCTAGGTTCAGAAGACAGGACAGTTATTCTTCCTTGCTTGAGAAGAATAGTCCAGATATCTCATTGTTCTACTTTGAGGGAGGATATTCTTTCAGATCTCACAGATGTGAGTGAAAGATTGGCCCAGATGATTCAATTTATATCATAACATTGTTTCTGTGCAGGTTGATATCAGATGATTGTTATGAAGATTATATGACAGTAGATGTATACTACTATGGTGGATCTGTTCCACTATTCATGACTATACATTGATGATCAAGTACTTGTGTGTTACTTGGTGTGGTAGTGTACTAGTGGATTGTAGTTATGTACTACTATGGATAGATATAGTTGTGTTATATTTTTGTTTCAATTGCCTTGAAGACTATCAACAATATTGGAAATGATTATCAGTTAGATGGATAATCAAAGGACATAGATTTACAAGATGGAAAATGGTTCAGAGCATTTACTCTTCTAGATTAGAAGAATGTCTCTTGTATCACTTTGTGGAGTGAGAATCATGTCTGATTACTTAGATAGAGTATGGTTTTGAGAGATGATGCAGCTGATGACACTGATGATGATGATGGTGCTCATGATCTAGTCATGATCTATTAGATACAACTATGTTGATGCTATCGGGTGAATGGTATGTTTTTGTGCTCAAGACCATTACCTGTAATACCTCCCTAGCTAGGAGAGAGTGTTGATATTATGGTAGTTGTGGGAGGTATTTAACTCCATGTGTAAACCTAACGAGGATAGAATACTCTAGGAAGCAAGAAGAAACCCTAATGAGTTGTCTAATAACCCTAGAAGACTTTTCGAATCAAGAAGATAATTTATATTAGGTTATTAGCCTCCAAGAGAAGAAGTCAGACATAAATAATAATATATAATGAACAGACAGATACCCAGAATGAGAAGTTGGCCCAAGCAGTTAGCCATAATTAGTATAAATATAGGAGGCCAGTTTTCATTATGGCAGCCAGTCTTAGAGTTGTAGAGAAACAACTTATGCACACTGCAGTGCCCAGTTTTGTGTGTGGGTTTGAGGAGAGCTACCAGTGCAGCTGCTACAGCTAGCAGTTACGTTTTGGCTTGGAATATCTCTTGGCTAGGGTTTGGAATATCTTATTAGCTCTTGTCGATGCATTATCCTTGGGGAAATGTGCGCTACCCTTTGTTTGGCTATCTATCCTAGGGTTTTCTTCCGGAGTGATTATCTGTCAAGGTTAAGGTTCTTGGAGGGTGGCTTCGGCCTATGGTTGGGTGACAATAGAAATATTGTCAATGGTAAAACAAGCAAATCTATTATATTCTAACACTTGTTGTTGTGCCAAGCTCGTTAAAAAATGAAACAGATTGTTCCCCCTCTCTGTTTGAGTCAAGTCCTTCATCTAGTATTTGAAACTTCATTTCATTCTCCTTTTCAGTTGGATGAAATGAAGCTTGGGGGGCATTTACCTTAGCCTCTAGGATTCATGTTGAAGTTGAGTTGCTAGTTTCTTAAGTTGGGGGCTAAGTACCAACCATCCATGTGTTATGCATTGGGAAGTCCAAGCATAGTTTTCTATGGTTCAAGCTTGTGTAAAAATGAAACCACCTACCTCAAGCATAGTTTCCTCTGGTTCAAGCTTGTGTAAAACTGAAGCCACGTCCAAGCATAGTTTGTTTTTATCTTTAATCTTGTCAAAAAATTAAATCTATCCCAAGCATAGTTTTGTTTTGTTTTAAGGCTTGCGTAAAAATGAAAAAAATCCCGAGCTTAGTATTTGTTCTTTCTCATACTCGTAAATACATGAGAATAAGTTACCGAGATTAGTCTTTTTTCTTTCTCGTGCTCGTAAATACATGAGAATGTAACCAAGTATAATTTTATCACTTTTTCGGACTCGTAAAGGTTATATGAAAAATGAACTGCATGGAGTTCCCTTGAAGCTCTTTTCAGACTCTCTAAATATGAAAATATTGCCGAGCGACCTTGTTCTTTTCAAGCTCATAAAAGTATTTGAAGAAAGCATTTGATGGGCGATAGTGTTGGAATATTGGTTGTTGTCATTGATGTCAACCCTAGTCATGGGTTTTGGACTGCAATATTGATGAAGGTATTTGGACATGAAGGAAAATGCACATGGATATGTAACACCCATGGATGGATAGTATACATCATGTTGTTTCCGATGGTATGTGGCACGTCACGTGGATTCTCATGGTTGAGGATAAATGAATTTTTGAAGATGACAAAGTGAATTGAAGAAGGAATTACATGTAGGCCCTGAAGATAATTAAAGAAAATAATTACAAAATAAGAAAGTGTCAAGTCGGTCCTAATGTTAAAAGGAAGTGACATAAATGGTATAAATAAATATCATTATACATTCATTTGATACACAAGTTGAATTTCAGAGGAAATTAGAAGTAAAGAAGGTTGTATTTCAAGGGAGGATGAAGTCTTTTGGTGATGTGTTCTAAGGTATGTTATTTTTAGGTCATCTTACCATTTTTTCTATAAAGTTTTTTCTAGAACGATTCAGATGGTGAAATTGCTATGGTATTGAGAAGACATATCAAGGTACCTGTGGTAAAAGTTTCATCTCTTGATTCACTATAATTATGGATATACACTTTATGGAAGATACAGAAATAGTACAGACTGTAGTTTCTTGTGTGCGAGTTTCAGAATTAGATGTTAAATATTGAGCATGGGGCATTCTATACAAGTTCAGTCTCCTGAATAAACCAGAATTGAACAAGGTTTACCATTCTCTCTATAACTTGTTTTTGGGGAGGATTCAAGGAGTGAAACTTGGAGAAGTTTCAGAGAATAAATCGAATAATATTATCTACAGGATCATAGTATTCCAAGAATTGAATAATTGTAGAAATCGAAGAATTCTCAAGAAGCATTATCAGGTTCTATTTGATGGTTGGTTGATGGTGATGATTTAATGTGAAATTTTATTATCTCTCGTATATTCTTGGGTGGAAGGAAGGGGCAAGGATGGAGAGTTCAACACTGTCTTGATATTGGAGGATTGTATCTTCCTCTTGGAGGTTTATCCCTCCCTTTACACTTAGAAGTTGTAGCTACCTTTGGAATTCATTACTTCCCTTGAACAATAACTATTGATTATTTCTAATATATTGTGCATGGTGTATTGTGGTGTATCGGTGTAACTCTTATACTATTGTTCATTGCTCATTGGATATAATTGAATGGTTTAAGTATAAGTTGAAAAATGTTTTAAATTGTACTTGATACTGATTCACCCCCCTCTCAGTATC
>JZKD02S1108809.1:42989-61530 GCA_000966675.3 Picea glauca | reverse complement strand
TATATTGATTCTTATATTTATGTTTTATTATGTGTCGTTTAATTTTTAATTTTTGTTATTTAAGTTTTAAGCTCATTTTTATTTAATTTATGTTTTTTATTTATTTGTTTTATTTTTTAATTGTTATTTTAATTGTATTACATCTTGTATTTGTTTATTAATATGAATTTGTTTTATATTATTGTTTTGTTGTTTTTAATTAATATTTCATTACAATAAACTAACTTAATTACTAATTTAAACAACTAATCTAATCTAATCTAATTAATTAATTAATTATTAACAATATTAACCCAACTTATTAGCCTAATTACACTAATTCTATTACTAACATTATTAACCTATTGTTTGTTTTTTCTTAAGCTTGTTTATTCATGTAGGGATGAGTGGTAGGCGAGATGTAGCCAACAGGACAAATGGACAAGGGAGTGAGGGAATAGAGGTGGATGACAGATGCAACAGGGTGATGAAGGATCAGGAAAAATGGATGGAGGGGGAACATTGAATCAACAGAGCCAGATGTCATCATCATGGGAGAAATGCCAAATAAGCAACTGAAGAGTCAGGTTACCTATGATTATAGGACCCTAATAATTACCACGACATGGAAGGCACACACATTTACATCAGGAGGAGGTGGAACCCCCTCGACTGATTCTTCCATCGCAACCAAACCAGAAACTAAGGTTAGGGAAAAATGCACATTGTAGAGAAGAATAAAATAATTTTTATTCTAGATGCCTTTATTTTTCTAGATACTTGTTTCAGACATTGTTAAACTTGTTACGTTTGGAATATTATTATTAATTTCTCCCATAAAGAACTATTCAAGTGTCACTTTTTTTTATGAATCTGTGTGGTAGATGTATTGATGGATTCTTGAACAGATGATGCTTTACAAAATATTTTGATATTAATGAATAAGTTTTCTAAATTTCTATGAAGACCTGTCCATTTTATTTTCCTTTCATCTCGCAAAGTCATAGCTTATTCTGGATTCACATTATTTTAAGAGGAAGGGAAAATATCTCTTGAGAGAAAACTCTCTCTAGATAAATTATTTTTCAGTTATATTTACTCCCTTTTCTTTCCATGAATAAGATGACATGCTTAATAAGTAAATCTACTAAATTAGAGATTTATTGGAATATTTGTTGGGTTTTTTTTTTTTTTTTTCTATCACTCACCCATTGCATTCATGTAGGGACATACAAATAATATTCCATATATCAAGAGATGAGAACCACCTCTCTAAAAATGATTAGAGTCTTTCTTGTTCCCCACAATATTTTCTCTCAATGTTGGTCATTTTCCCTTGAAAGAAAAAGTTATCAAAATTTTTAGCAACCATTATGGGGAGAAGATTCATTTTTTAGAAATATGATACTTCTTTTTAGGATGAAATATTATTGAAAAACTAGAAGTTTTTTGGTTCAAGTCTTGGAAATAGATATGGCATATTTCTAACTGAATGATTTAAGATGAATTGGGTTCTTGAAAACCTTATTCAAGGAACATCAGGTGGCCTTGAATATATGCTATTAGATTTCTGAGAAAAATTCAGAACTAAAGAACCATCCAAGATTTGGGAGGATGAGTTCTTGTGACTCCATTATTAAAATTTTGGATTTTGAAGAAAGGTACCCTAGTTACTCCACTAAAAAGATTATAGAATTATAATAATATATTTATGATGACCTCATCGATTTCATGTTGTGATGAAATTTTAGTTGGGTTAATCTCAACTCGGTCATAGAGTCATTGATTCAGTCATTCTTGGGTTTACCATTAGTGGTTTACGGGCATATGGTATTGGGTAACCCATTGTATTTTTCCATGGGATTTGATGTGATTCTTTGCATGGCTATCTCCACACCATGCATGTCACAAGTCTTTGCATGGCTATGCATTTCCATGCATGTATTCGCATGGCTATGTCCACTCCATGCATGTATTTTCATGGCTATCTTAAGGCCATTCATGTCTTTGAATTGTAATCTAGTTATGGTAAAAGAAAATTAGGGTTGTGATTGATGAAGCCTATTTAATGGATTGAGATACTCCATTGAAAGAAACCTCAAGTGGTTAGTGTTGGTCGAATTGGTAGGTTTGTCCAAGGTTATTAATATCTATCGAGGTGTTGTTTCTCCCAGTTAAGCATTTCCAGGATAAATATTGGCTCTATGTGCATGATTTCTTGTTGTGTTATTTCTCTCTCAGTTTCTTTAACATTTTCACCTTCCCCACCAAGCGCAAGAAAAGTTTTTCAAGTTACAATAAAAGGATAAGGTTCCCAAATAAAGAAATAGTTGCACGAAATTCCCCTAAATTGGCAAGGAGAGGTTCATCCTTGCCAAATATTTACATGGATAAGTTTCCCATGTTCTTCGAAAATAATTCAGAGGATGCGGAGAAGCATTTGGTTAAGTTTGATAATTTCTGTGATATTTATAATGTGGCTGAAGATGAGGTTTTTTGTTTGTTTGTTTATCTTAACTCTAAAAGGAAATTCTTGTGAATGGTTTTATTCATTGTTGTTTGAAACCATCACTATTTGGGACATATTAGAATCTTTGTTTGTCGAGAAATATTTCCCAAAGATAGACCCATATTCTCTTTTCTTGAAGTTGGTTGAAATCTAGATGAATGAAAACAAGACAATCAAATATTTCACTTTCATATTAATGGAAGTCCTTCATGATATTCCTTAAGAAATGTTTGGAAACAACTTCATTATTTTTATCTACTATGAAAATGATTTTCCCATGAATCTGATATTTTTATTAAAGAAAGAGGGAAAGTGTAGATGGAAATAGTTAATATAGCAAGCTCAAGTCATTGAAGAAAATATTCATGAAAGTGGTGTTGTTCTCTTAAACTTTCCAATACGGTGTCATGACAATCGAGAAAAATATTTAGAAGAGAAATCCTATGAAAGTTGTGAAAATTTATCTACATCAAATTATGTTCCTAAATTTGGAAGTGAGAATCCTAATGTCTCAATTCAGGAAGAATATCATCTGCCACATCCTCCATTGGAGGGAAATTCATACCTCTTATATGATCAATTTGAGAGTGATGTTGACAATCAATTTAAGGATGGACTTGATGAACTTCCACTAGATGCACATGAAGACTTAATTCAATATGGTCGCAGTGAGAATGTTGCAATGGGTTTCCAATGGCCACAACTGTTTTATACAAAGCCATAATATGGATGTCAACATGGGACAAATAAAAGTGATGTTAACGATTACCATTTTACATTAAATTTTCAAGCTACTGATTTCTTGTCCAGAGTAGAGTCCATTAAAGAAAAAGTTTTCCAAGAATAAAACAAAGGGCATTTGCAACAAGAGGGATGGATGGTATATTTAAATATTGAAGTCGATGAGATTGTTGGTAAAAAACAAGAGATAGCCCTACAATTCTCACGGATTTTTACCAAAAAATAATTTTTGCAACCTCACCATGGCACTATTGTCATTGCATAATGGACGAATGTGTTTAGAGAATTTTCATTAAAACAAGACTCTCAAATATGGTTGGGAGTAATTAAATGAGTTGGTTATGTACATGGCTACATTGGAAGTCTACCTACACTTGAAAGTAGTCGTTCTCTCCAAGTAGATTAGAATAGGTAGATTTTGGTTTTCTCATGTATATAATTTTGTTCTTTCACTAAAGTTTACCTAATAATCATTTTCTAGATCAAAATAATGGTTTAGGGACGAATCCATATCCCAATGTATGAGTCTGTTGGTCTGGGTCGAGTATTCTCAACAACCCATAGGGTGTCACTATCCCACAGTTGGAGTCGAATGTTAATGCATTTTCCTTCCACCCATCAACTAATGTGATCTCAATTCATACTTAGTCAAGTGGAGACCAACTTTTTAAATTTCAAAGTGAAATATGACTATCACCATTAATCAAGAATACATAGCAAGTATTCAAGAATTCAGAATCAATTTAAGATGTTGCAATTCTTCTTCAGTGAGATGATTTCTCTTTTCAACAATATAACAATAAAAAGAATAAAAAGAATAAAACGAAGGAAATTTGATATGATCATCCTCTCACGAAATATCCTTATTTGTCAGCCCCATCTAACATTTTATAGAATAAAAAACATAGGTCATATGCCTGATATATCATCATTTTTTCCCGTCCATTTTTGGAATTTTGACTAAGTGTTATTTTCATTTAGAATTACTCTACTCTAGCATTACTTACCTTATCTCCTTTTTACTTATCCATTTTACCGAATTAATCCTTCTCCACCTCCTCCTTTACTTAGTCATTTTATCTTCATAACCCCACAACCTTGCATTTCCGCAATCGTCAAACTGCACCCACACGACTTACCATACTTATCCATTTTCACCTCCACATTTCAACTCTCCATCTCCTATACTTAACATTTATTATACTATCCATATCCTATTTATCTGCATTGAGTTTTATTGATTTTTTCACTTATATGCAAGAGCTCACATTAGAATTTTCCATATCACTTTACCCCCACAAACCCACATTTTCCTTAACACTTAGAACTATGCATTCTCATATCATAAGTTTCTTCCCCCCTTTTTCTTGGAACACCTCCTAATGACAAATAGTAGTGAAATGGACCTATCTTTAGGTGACACTTGGAAGGTATGGGTTGGGCACATATGACTCGGTAATGACTTGGCATGATGACTAGGCAGTGAGGTGGTTACCAATAGTTACACCGTGCACAAGATATGCATGGTTCCATTACTCTCTCTACTTCACACACAAAAAATATGGAGGAAATGTATTTACAAATACTTTATAAGTACCCTCCGACAATGCATGTGGGATAAATAAGACAAATTTTCAAATCAAGGGCCAAGATTCACGTGGAGTTTAAATCAATGGTTGTTGAGTGCCTGTCTTCTGAACGCCATAACTTGAGTTCTTGATGTCCAAATTGAGAAATTGAGAGTTTGATGGAAATATAGAGACACAAAGAACAAATTGGAAATGGTTTACATGGATGGAATGATAATTATCATTCTCTAAAAACTAAAATATAGTCATAACTATTTCTTTCTTGGAAACAAATTATTTTTGAAAATTGCTTATTAAAAATAATTTGTGAACGTCTAAAGTGTGCCTTAGTTGGGGGATGTAATATCCCTAGGCCGATCCCAATTGTAATGTAAATGAAAATTTATTTAAGCTAGTGAACTGTTTGATATCATTTTTCTATGCACCTTTCATGGCATAGTGCGTGCATGTACTGCGCAGTAAAATGAGGAAGTGTGCACATTCCAGGATACCACACACAACAACTTAAGTGTGCGTGATTTTAAGGCCAGGGAGCCTTTGTGTATATGATGTGTTTTTTAGGCCGGTGAGACAGTTTTGTGATTATTAGGCCAAAGATCCTAGACGTTAAAGTCCAATGCGCCTCATTTTGTATATGTCTCGGCATTAATATAAAATACATCGTTGCGTGTAGAAAGACCACGATAAAAGAGTATGGGGGAATAAACTCTAGTAGTTAGGGAAAGGGTGAGGGATAAAAGTTAAGGAAAAGGGGCTAAGCCAGGGATCTTAAGCCAAAAGGGAATATTATATTACTATTTCTTAAAGTATAAAGTATGGATAATTATTTTATCCTAAGTTCTAAAGATGGGGACAAGTGGGCCAAAGTAGCTCCCAACATGACAAGTGTCATGTTGGGGACATGCATACATATTTTTTGGACTTAGTTCATTTCAGAGAATTCTTTCCATCATTCAGTCATCCAATCAATCATCCATGAGTATTCACACACGCATTGAGCTATCTTCCATACCTTCATGTCACTGTACCTAAACTTGTATGCATACCCATACCTGTTTGTGTAGCTGGTTAGCTTGGGAGTTGGACTGAAGAAGCGAGTTGTCAGGCCCGTGGGATATTGAAGAGACGGGTTGTCAGGCCCGTGAGAAAATTCTCTCTAGGTGAGAGAATTGTTGGGAATTGATTTCCTGAAGGTGTTAAACTGTAGCTATAGAGATTTGAGACCTCCTGTTCGACCTATTGTTGAAGACCAAAAAGGAAGTGGGGCATCTGAAGGACTGTTGAGAAGAGAAGGGGCACACTTCCTGGGTTGGGACAAGCATGTGGGGAATGAGGGACCGTAGGCTGTTAGTTTGAGTGGGAACCTGTGACAAAGTCTTTCCTGTTGTCTATGAACCATTAGCCTGGTTAGGAATCCCTTTACCCAGGTGGAATTTAGTCCCATCTCGGGGGTGACCCACTACTGAGAGTGATGAGCAGTGTGTTCTAAGGCTGGGAGGTTTGTGGAAGGTCTGCACGTAGTTGGTGAAATTCCTACCAAGATAAGTGTCAATTGTGTGATAAATTTACATGTTGCATTATTATTTACCTGTTTATTTTTATGGGTTTATCCTATGTGTGCTTATAACTATATTTATATTTATGGGTATTGTGTGTATATGTTGCATGTATATGTTTACTAGTATTTTAGTATGAATACGTGCATTTACGAAATGTATTTTTCTGTTTACGTATTATATATAAAGTTCCTCAAGAGTTCTGTGTGTATATGTTTTAATTTCATGAAGTTCAGAAAATTTATGTGGCTTAGCTCAATTGGATGTTGGGTATGTTACAATATGTTCCGCAGAGAGAATAAAAGCAATCTCTGGAGTAGCATGGCACAACATGGGTGGTTGGGGATGTTACAATATGGTATCAGAGCTTCAGTTTTCAACACTAAGCTTGGATGGGCCGAGCAAGTTGAGTTGAAGCAAAATTTCACAGAGGATTTATTTCGAAGTGGACAAATTTCGAGTTGCAGAGTATCCATGGTAAAAAGTAACAACAATGGTGCAAAATTGGGAAAACGCCTCAATTTTTGTTGTTAAATTTATGGGAAAATTGAGAAATATGGCCATGTGGTGAGATATTCCTGATTTAATATCTATTGTAGCAAAATTCAGACCTAGAATGGGTTGAATTTGAAATTACAGTGAAGCCATGACAGTTGGAACGAGATTAGTAATTAAAATTCTCAATTTGTGACTTGAGTTTGGAAAAAAATTGTTCTAGAAATTTCAAACCACAACAATTTTTTGTTGTAGAGGTTGAATTGGTGTTATCGAGGTGAAATTGAGAACATTTCATAGTTACAGAATGTCTATGGTAAAATGGGTAAAAAGTTAGAAAAAATCCCTAATTTCTGCAGCGAAATTCACAAGGAATTGATGTGTGGAAATGAATGTGCATAGGTGGGTTCACTAAAAATGCATGATGCACAGTAAAAACCCTGTGATATGTAAAAATTGGGCACTGCACTGAAAAATATTGGCGTGCTGGTGCACGCACTAAATTGTGGCACCGTGCGGAAAAATGTTGGTGTGTAGGTGTGCACATTAAATTTTGGCGACGCGCAGAAAAATGTTGGTGTGAGGGTGCATGTGCTAAATTTTGGTGTCACGCAGAAAAATTTTGATGTGCGGGTGAGAGTGCTAAATTTTGGCGTCGTGCGAAAAAACATTGGTGTGCAGGTGCGCACACTAAATCTAGCATTGCGCGGTGTGCATACGCATGATAAGGGGCACGCAATGTACACCCACATAATAATGGCATGCATGGTGTGCGTAGTATTGGCAGAGCACAAATAAACTTTGTTAGAGCATGCACAATGTGGGTACATGTTGTCGTGCGACAATTTAGTTAATGGTGCGCAATAGGGGCGTACTAAAATTTGGCATGGTGCAGTGCGTAGAGTGAAATGTGAACGAAATATCGGCGCGCGATACAAAAATTGCGCGGAACAGGTATTAGTGCAAGAACCAAAATTTTGCATGGTGGATATTAGTGCGTGACACAAAAGTAGTGCGCGCTAGTTATTGGTGCGAAAGAGAAGTGATGCACACCGACTATAGGTGCGCGACGCATGATTTACGTTGTGGTGTTACTATGCCTGCTAAATATGTGTGTACATTTTGAAAATTGTGTGCGCGAAGTCGTTATGATGGTGAACAACAACAGAAAACCAATGATTTTCTGTGACATTTTATACTGTTTAAACATTATCCTTTTGCAATGTGATTTTGAGGCCCTTATTAGCATTTTTAGCTACTCAAAAACCACAATAACATAGTGTACCAAGGTACACTCTATCTCTGCAACTCAAATAAAATATCTTGGATATATCTTTCTAATGGTGTAAATCGTTCGTCAAACGAAGTGTTTATGAGAAAGTTACAACACAAACAATGGAGAGTAAATTTTAAGACCCAACTAACTTCAAAGAGCCCTAACTTTCTGCTCCGGAATCAGATTGAGGCGCAAGAGAAGTCAATGGAAAGATATTGAATCATAGAAGACATTATGAGAGCTGAATTAAATTTATGGGCATGTTAAAAATGTTTAATATGGAAAATAATGTACCTGTAGAATTCCAGACCAAAAACATGAATTAGCATGGAACTTCAGCAGGCTGTAACTAGCAACCCGGAACCCAAAAAGAGGTGAAACTTGGACAGAGTGTGAAAAATATGTAAATGAGGAAACCCAATTGATATCCTACTAAAATTCCAATGGAGTAGGTGAAAAAATGCATATTTACAGCGCAGAGTTGCACCAAGTTGAAGAATGAACAGAAAAATTAATGATCAATTTTCAAATAATCATAACTTTCTTCTTAAGACTCGAAATTGAGCATGGGATCATGACTTGGAAAGGTGTTGGATAGTAGAATCTAAATATCCACCTAGAAAATTGATCTGGGCATTCAATTTTCCAATAAATCAGAAGAAGTAATTATTATATATTATTGAACCAGAATGGTTCATATTTTTCATGAAATTGTTGAAATAGTTAGTCTGACAAAGTTTTGTTGGCTACACATTTTGCAGAGTCAACAACAACTAGATCATATTAGAATCAACATAGATTACATAGGAATGGAAGATGTAGCGGGGACTTTCAGCCAGGAAGATGAGATCAGAGGGATGGATGTCCATTTGGGCATTGAAGGAACAAACTCCATTGGACATGGAGAAGGAAGGGATGAAAACATGAATATGGTAAAGACCATTAAAATTTACAAAAGGATGTCCAAATCCATAATAATGGTAATCAAAGGCTTATGAGATCCAAGGAGAAGAAAGAGGACTTCAACACGAAGTTAATGCAGAGCTTGAACATAATAGAAAATAAATTGGATAAGGAGAGTGACTCAAGCAAATCAGGAAGTCATAGGTTGCCTGATGAGAAAAGAAGAGAAATAAGTGTTAGCAGACATCAACATCACTCCTCGAGGCATTCCAATAAGAGAGAACATGGAATCTCAAGTCCATCCCCTGTAAGGAAGCATAATAGGTCTGGGGTGGATGAGCTACGAGGAGAAATGAACAAAATCAAACATCCTACTTTTGATGGCGATCACAAGAAGGATGAAGATGAAAAGACATGGTTGTTGGGCATGAGGAAGTATTTTCAATTGCATAATTATTCTTCTCATGAAGAATGTATAATTTCCATCTATCAACTCAAGGTAAAAGCATCCATGTGGTGGGATAAGCTTGTGCAAGTGCATGAAATTAAAGAGAAAAGGGTTACTTGGAGGGAATTCAAGAAGTATTTTGAGAAGAAATACTTGACTAAGAGATACTATGACAAGAAAACGAAAGAGTTCTTTGAACTAAATATTGGGAGTATGACCATAGATGAATATGAAACAAGGTTTTTAGAACTGTTGAAGTGTGTTTCTTTCATCAAGGATGAGACAGTTAAGATTCAAAGGTATTTGAGTGGATTGCCATCATTTATCAGTGACAAAATAAAATATGATGATCCTAAGACATTGGAGGAGACCACAAGGCGAGCTAAATGACTATATGATCAACTAAAAGCAAGGCCAAATTTCCAAAAATCTTGTGAAGACAAAAAGAAATTCAAGATGGATCAGGGGAAGAAAGGAACTAAGCCACCATTCTTTAGAAATAATCCTCAGGGACAACCAACTTCTAGAGAACCCAGAACGATTGAGGCAGGAGGTCAAAGGCCAAGGAAGCCACCTATACAATGTTGGGGTTGTAAATGAGATCATATGTTCAGAGATTGTCCCCATAGGGGTGAAAAAGTGAGGATTGTTCACAATGTACAAAAATATGAAATAATGGAGGACATGGGCAGAAATGTACCCAGGATCTATGCATCCCTGGACAACAAGCAAGAAGAGTATCAGTCACATATGATTGAAGTGGAAGGTATGATCAATAACCAAACCATTGTTATTTTAATTGATTCAGGAGCTATTCATAGTTATATAGATCCTAAGATGGTGGAAATTTTTCATTTTCCAATAAGGAAGCATGGAAAATCTTGGTTGGTGCAATTGGCTACTAGAGCCAAAATAAAAGTTAATGAGATGGTTAATTCATGTCTTATCGACATGAATGGACTGAACATCAGGGAAGATTTGAACATTTTACCTTTATGTTCCTATGGCTATCTAATTGGGATGGATTGGTTGGATCAACATCATGCTATCCTATACTGTCATAAAAAGGAATTTACTTGCTTGGATGAGGAAGGGAACCTAAGGAAAGTGTAGGGAATTCCCAGGGCAGTAACCATCAGATAAGTTTCAGCATTGCATCTGAAGAGATGTTACAGAAAAGGGTGTCAAATATTTGGAGCTCATATGGAAGAGACACCTAAATATAAGGTGCTAAATTTGGAAGATTATGGAGTCTTAAAAGAGTCTAAATATATTTTCAAGGAGGTACCAGGACTACCCCCAAAGAGAGATCTTGATTTATCTATAAATATAATTCCTAGAGAAGCTCCAGTGTCCAAGACTCCTTACAGAATGAGTACACCAAAATTGAAGGAGTTGCAAATGCAGCTTGAAGAACTTCTGAAGAAAGGCTATATACACCCAAGTGTGTCACATTGGGGTGCCCTAGTATTGTTCGTGAAGAAGAAATATGGGACATTAAGATTGTGTATTGATTTCAGATAGTTGAATAAAGTGACTATAATGAACAAGTATCCTATGCCAAGGAGTGATCATCTCTTTGATCAATTGAAGGATGAAAATATAGTTTTAAATATAGATCTCAAGTCAGGATACCATCAGGTAAGGATTAAAGATGAAGATATCAGAAAGACCGCCTTCAGGACAAGGTATGGTCATTAAGAGTTCACATTGGTGCCATTTGGGTTGTCAAATGCATCGGCTATTTTCATGTGCTTAATGAATGGTGTTTTCTGAGAATATTTAGACAAGTTTGTCATTGTCTTTTTGGATGACATTCTTATAAATTCTAAGTTAGAAGAAGAGAATGAGCATCATTTGAAGATGGTGTTTCAAGTATTAAGGGAGCATCAGTTGTATGCCAAATTGAGCAAGTGCTCATTTTATCAAAAATAAATTCATTATTTGTTCCATATCATTTCAAAGGATGGGATAGCAGTGGATATTGAGAAGATAGAAGCCATTAGAGAATGGTCTATGCCAAAGAATGTGATAGAGGTCAGATCATTCATGGGCCTTTCAAGATACTATAGGAGATTTATTGAAGGATTCTCAAAGATTTCACACCCAATCACTTCCTTGCAAAGAAAGGGTGTGAAGTTTAAGTGGACATTGGATTTTGAAAAGAGTTTCCAACAATTGAAACAATTATTAACAAGTGATCCAATACTAAGGATTTCATACCCAAATTAAGACTTCATTGCATGCATAGATGCATGTAAAGAAGGACTTGGTGGAGTCCTCAGTCAAAATGCGTTTATTATATGTTATGAATCAGGGAAGTTGAAGGAGCATGAAAGACACTACGCCACTCATGATTTGGATTTGGAAACCATAGTGCATGCATTGAGGAAATGGAGGCACTACCTCATGGGGAAAAGGTTTGAGCTAAGAACATACCATAATGGTATGAAATATTTATTTGATTAAAAGACTCTAAATGCTAGGCAAAGTAGATGGTTAGAATTTCTAAGTGAATATTAATTTGATATAAATCATATCAAGGTGAAAGAGAACAAAGTGGCTGATGCACTAAACATAAGAGTGCATGAATTGCATTCTACAACCATTCTCATGTACCAATTATATTTGTAAGAAAAAATTATAGAGGCTGCCAAATCAGATTTGCAATACAAGGAATTAGTGGAAATATTACAACAAGGTAATTTGCAGCAGAAAATTGAAGAATACAAGCTAGACAATGATGAAATGCTCATGTACAGGGGCATAATTTATGTACCAAATTCTCAGGAATTGAAAAATATGATATTGAAGTAAATGCATAATGTACGTTATGATGGGCACCCAGGTTATCAGAAAACTATTACAACTATCAAGAGCCAATATTATTGGCCAGGCATGAAGAAAGAGGTTGTTGATTTTATTGTCAAATGTTTGGAGTGTCAAAAGGTAAAGATTGAGCATAGACACCCAAATGGTTTTCTACATCCATTACCCATTCCTGAGTGGAAATGAGAAGTTGTAACAATGGATTTCATCACCAAGCTGCCCAGAACAAACAAACAACATGATTCTATCATGGCAGTGGTGGATATGCTTACTAAAGCTGCCCATTTTATTCCAGTTAAACTAACTCACAAGGAAGCCAACATTGTTGATGTTTATATGAGAGAAATAACTTGATTACATGGCATACCCAAGACAATTGTGTCTGAAAGAGATCCAAAATTTACCTCAAAATTTTGGAAAGGATTATTTAATGGATTTGGAACAAATTTGAATTTTGGTACAACTTATCATCCAGAATCAGATGGACAAACATAGAGGGTGAATCGAGTGATTGAAGATATGGTGAGGATGTATGTGATGGATAAACCATCAAAATGGGAAGACTACCTACACTTGGTAGAGTTTTCTTATAACAATGGGTACCAAACATCTCTAAAGATGAGCTCATTTGAGGCACTTTATGGTAGAAAGTGCAACACGCCAATAAGCTAGGATAACCCAGTAGATAGAGCAGTGGTTGGGCCAGATTTTCTCAGGGAAATGGAAGAGCAAATGATAAAAATAAATAAAAATTTAAAGGCTTCCCAAGACATGCAAAAAAACTATGTAGATAAGGGTAGAACTTGTTGGGGCTCATAAATGTCCTATTTTCATCCACCTTTCCCTTCATCATTCTTCACATTTCATCGCCCCATTAACCTTTCATGACATCATTTCCATAAATATACTTGGGTTTCACTTTATTGTTCTCCACTTTATTCATTTTAGTATTTAAAAGGAATTTGTGATTAAATGTTAGAAATCAACATGTTTTCATATATATCTCAAATATGTGTGAGCTTTGTAATGTGTAGGAATATGAGAAGGATTAATTCAAAAGGACTTCTTGAATACTTCCTCCACCATTTCAATATTTGAGGAGATAATTCAAGCCCATTCCAAGGAGAATATGATGGAGATTTGGTTGGAATATCTTATCCAAGATATATGAGAGATATGTGTCTGGATTTGAAGGGATTATATTGTGTAATAATGGGAAACAGGTTGAGAGAAAAGTGGATCTGTAATAATGAGATGGCTATATTAACTTCAAGGCTCTCATGTATAAAAGAGAGTGCTCTCTCTTCATGATATTTCATTTATAAGTAGAGAATTAGAGTAGTCATTAATGGTATCCATTAAGATTCGAAAGAGAAAGGGATTCTTAGATTTGATTCATGGTTTTGGTTTTCATGCTTTCATTATTCTGTTATGGAGATTGATTTGATTATTGAATGTAAGATTGCTTCATTGGTGAGAGCTCTCATATGTTGTTAGGCCATTCAACTCTTCACTTGTTGTATATGCTCTTCCTTCATGTAGTTCTCCATTTCTAGATTAATTTCCTTCACGCAATTTCCCATTCTTAGATTAATTTCATTTACACAACTAGATTAATTCAATTCCAAGTCGTGTGTTAGATTAATGATTTAATTTCATTCATGTGTTAGATTAATCATTCTATTTCAGTCATGTGTTAGATTAATGATTCAATTCCAGTCGTAGCTTAAACATTAAATTAGATTAGGTCCGCTTCAATCTTGCATATACTTTGCGTTTTCTTCATCAGTTTATGAACCTCGGGTTGACAAATTAGATAGTTGGGCAAGTACTACAACTCAATTAATACAACATTAGTTCCGCCCAATATAACAACTATCGTTCCCTTGTCACAATTGTTGTTCCTTTTGCTATTCATTTGAACAGAACAACTGTTGTTCCTTTTGTTACGATTGTTGTCCCTTTGTAGGGGTTTCATCTCTGGAGGATGGGTATTGAAAATGGAAGGTAAGAACCTACATAGGCGACAACTAAAACGCTTGCGCCAACACCTACCTTTGGATGATGCATAGAGGTTATATTTTAGGACATCTTTAGAGCCCAACATTTTGGCGTTGTTGCCAAGGAAACATGATGGATTGAGGTATTAGTTTCTTTTTCATTTTAATTCATGCAAGTGTGATCTAAATGTGTTGGTAAGGGGTCATAGAAGCTTGTGACAGGAGACTCCTCATGTTCTCCCTACCAACTAGGTAAAAGTAGTTTCAATTTATGCAAATTTCAATTTCTGCAAGATTAGTTTCAATTTCTGTAGGTGTGATTTAGAAATGTTGGTAAGGGGACATAGAAGCTCATGAGAGGAGACTCCTCATGTTCTCCCTACTAACTAGATAGAAGTAATTTCAATTTCTGCAAATTTCAATTCATGCAAGAGTAGTTTTAATTTTTTCAAGTGTGACCTACATGTGTTGGTTCTAAGGGTCATAGAGTTGATTTAGTGTAGATTCCTCACTGTTCCTACCGACCATCAGGAATGTTTTAATTTCCGCAACTGTGAAGAGTAATTATTTTCCGTTTCAGTAAGAGTGCTTTTATTCAAGTTTTTTTCATTTAGATTTTAGTTTTGGGTGTTGTAAGAATCCTTTTTTTTTTAACATGATTTAACAATTAATTTAATCTTGGAACAACTCACTCAGATCCTAGTAAAATTCGGGGTCCCCTCTTCTCTGAAAGAAGGGATCTTGATAGCAGTCGAAAGCTTATTCACTCCTCCCGAGGTGAACGAAGAATCAACATATGAAGAACGTTGCATATTTAATGAAGAACCATTAGGCACGCAAGAGGTCGAGGAGGGAAGTGAGGAGCTGTAGCATGATCTGAGTAAGACAAATTACGCGTGCGAAATCTTAATTGAACCTTGGTTTCAAGAAAGTACTAGGTTAGATTAATTTTCTTTTTCTTTTTTTAATTTGCAATTTCAACAACTAATTTCACATGTTTATACATATTCCTGACTGTCAATTGCTAAATTGAAAAATAACATTTTTTTATTACTATTGCATGCATGGCTACATTGGCTGTTTGATTACACGTAACTAACTTCTCATTTCTAATTATCATAGTGTAGGTAGGGTTTTATTTTCAAATTTTTATTTTTTATTTTTGCTAGAATAAGTATGATCTCCTCTGTGCCTAGTGTGACCTCAAGGATCATAAAGTAACATGACTCATTGACTGATTTCAGGAATATAAATTAATTGATGAAAATAAAATTTTGCTTAATCTATTTTTCGTCTTCTATTTGCTCATGAATTTTTATTTTTTTAGATCCTTGCTAAATAAATTTATAAGCTTCCTAAATAAATTTTTATTTTATTCTTTATTTTGAAAACTTAATAGAAAAATAAATAAATAAAATGGTTGCGCATGCTTCTGTCTGCAAATAAAAAACAATAAGTACGTTTAAAAAATAAAATAAAAAATAAAAATAAAAAAATGAAAAAATGAAAAAAAGTCTAAAATTTATAAGAGGCAGGTGATAGATAACTCTCACACAACAGCCCTTCCAAGATCCAATCTTGTTTTTAAACTTCAGTCTGGTTTATTTTTTGGTTTGTGCACCTTGTTTTCTCTCTTGCACATTATCCTGTAGATGCCTGGAAATAACTCTGCAAACAAACAAAATATCATATGCGCAGAAATCACTGCATAAGCTTGATCGAACGAATAAACAATTTGCAAATTCTAAATCTGTTATACCAAGCCAAATATTTTCCAGATAACTACCTCTATCTCTGTGCCTAGTATTTGATGCTTTGTGGATGGGGTAAACTGCTTCCTTTGCTCTTGTTTTGCTAAAAGATCTTATACTTACTATGTAGTTGGATCTGCTACTGGTCTTCAATACAAGTGCATTTGTTGTATTCACTTTTTGCTAAAAACAAAGAAAATGTCAAGCGGAAAGCAACAGAGAGGAAGTCCAAGACCATAAGCATATAATTATGACACTTAGGAGGAATCTCAACATTCTATGCCTACGTGTGAGTTTTCTAAATAAATCCGTTAACACAAACCGAGAGAGGTCGGGGCGGTTACTTATTTTGAGCAATCCAACAATGAATGAATATCATTTAATGCAATTTCTGGGATATGGGATCCACTTGTAGGTTCAAAGAGATTCTTTTGCCAGACTAAATCCCATTTTCATTTGATTTTGCATTAATTTGATTTGCAACATCTTCTTGCCAATCAATATTTAATTAGACGTGATTCTTTGAAGGAGATAAAACTATAATTTTACCTGTCCCATAATGACTATATTGGATAGGTTTCTAAATCTGATTGGCATTATCTATGTAAAATTGTTTGGCAGTTTTGATCTGTTGACAATCAACGATGATTTTCGATGATTTCTATGTATCTGACGGGTCAGATGCAACAAGAGTGCCCACCAAGATGATATCCTTAAATTCTACTTTAAAAATGAGCTTTTACAACCCTCCCACGTTATTTGGGGGTCATCTGACTTCCACTCCCATGGATCTCATGTACTATCATCTTGTAGTTACCTCGGGCTAGGTAAAGCAGTTTTATCAGTCCAGGAAAACCCATCGCACTATATCTGTAATGTTACAGGGCAAGAAAGTTGTTCCTTATGGAGGTGGTGCTAGCTTGACTAGCTCTGATGCAGTTGGTGGCGTTCCTCTAGACTTACCATCTGATATCAAAGGCAGGGCTTATGTCTTGGGTAAGTTTGTTAAAACAAAATTCAGCAAGCATGTTTACTGCAAAATTGATATGGACTCAACGATACTCATGAAATCTAGATCTCTGAAGAATGCTTGCGAGTATGACTAGTGCAGAATAATACAATATCACAGACAAAATCTTGTCTTTGATAATTGTGATCAGGTTTAGAAAACTTATACTAATGTGATTATTTTGTTTTATTTAGTGTAAAGATTATATAGTTTTAACGCTGATGGACTTTGTTTCCTTTCCCCACTTCATTGGTTGGCTAAGTAATTTTCTTATGATTATTATATTGGCCATATTATCTCGGAGCCAGCCAACTTAATTGCTCGAGTGCCGAAAATGACTATCAATGCATGGACCTGGAGAATGCTATGAAAGTTATGTGTTGGCTCTATGCCATATTGGGGATCCACACAGGTTCATATATGAGCAGGGTCAAGTGTGATGTGCTTGAACAAATCAGGAAGAGAGGCTGCGTGCCTTCTCCTTCAAAGTCAGGAACCTGTTGTTTGTGTTGCTCATGGTTAAATTTGTTAACAGGGCCTGATAGTATACTTGCAGATGCAAAGAGTTCCTCAATAGAGTGTGGTGGTGTTTTCTTCACCCATTCAGATACTCAAAAATTTGCAACAATCTGGATATACCACACACGTGCAGGTGGAATAATAAACCACAAATTCACGAGTTCTGTCTGCAGCATGAGAACGGATTAGTCGGCCTCTCCGTGGTCACTAAGATTCAGGTTAAACCGGTACAAGATTTGCATATTCCCGAGGTTGATTTTGATCTAGAAAAGGAGTGTCAATACTGTGACAACTGTAATACACCTCTGATAAGTTTGCTCAGAAGCTGTGAAGTTTGTAACTATGATCTTTGTCTTACTTGTTGTCGAGTCACAACTTGGAGGTGATTCAACAAAGAGATCAGTTGTTGCCGAGGCAGTGAATGATGCTAAATTCCAAACAATGACAAGTCCGTTGGATTCTGCACCATTACCCGTTTTTTAAGTTAATTTTGATCTTTTGATCCCATATCCACGTTGTTGCTGTGAAAAGCAATTGTTAGAGTTAAATGTACCCTGGTGAATTGAATTCGATTTAATGGGATCTTCATTCACCTCTGTGCAATAATTCTTCATTAGAATGTCACTAGCATGATGGCCACTTCTCAGCTGGCATGCCCACTGCCGAAGTGAATCCATCCAGAGAAGAGATCGATAAGTCCAGATATCCCTCTTCAGGAGAACGCGCGGGGCTGCAACATGAAAGAACAACCATTTGATTTAGTTCTCCATCATTTGTGGTTGATTCCCTCCAGGATTAAAAAATAGAGAATTAATGCCAAAGGCAGATGTCAATCCCTACAAAATTTCTTCTATCAATTGCAACATTCATGGTGGCCTGCTAGACTAGGTATAGAAAAATGAAAGTCAATTGCCATTATTGTTTTGTTTCGTTTATA
>JZKD02S1108809.1:0-40406 GCA_000966675.3 Picea glauca | reverse complement strand
AGAAAGGGATTCTTAGCTTTGATTCATGGTTTTGGTTTTCATTCTTTCATTATTCTGTTATGAAGATTGATTTGATTATTGAATGTAAGATTGCTTCATTGGTGAGAGCTCTCATATGTTGTTATGCCATTTAACTCTTCATTTGTTGTATCTTCTCTTCCTTCATGTAGTTCTCCATTTCTAGATTAATTTCCTTCACGCAATTTCCCATTCCTAGATTAATTTCATTTACGCAACTAGATTAATTCAAATCAAAGTCGTGTGTTAGATTAATGATTCAATTTCAGTCGTGTGTTAGATTAATGATTATATTTCAGTCGTGTGTTAGATTAATGATTCAATTTCAGTCGTGTGTTAGATTAATGATTATATTTAAGTCGTGTGTTAGATTAATGATTCAATTTTAGTCATAGCTTAAACATTATATTAGATTAGTTCTGCTTCAATAATTCATATACTTTGTGTGTGCTTCATCATTTTATGAACCTCGAGTTGACAAATTAGATAGTTGGGCAAGTACTACAACTCAATTAATACAACATTAGTTCGGCCCAATATAACGACTATCATTCCCTTGTCACAATTGTTGTTCCTTTTGTTGTTCATTTGAACAGAACGCTTGTTGTTCATTTTGTTATGATTGTTGTCCCTTTGCAGGGGTTGCATCTCTGGAGGACGGGTATTGAAAATGGAAGGTAAGAACCTATGTAGGTGACAAGTAAAATGCTTGCACTAGCACCTACCTTTGGATGATGCATAGAGGTTATATTTTAGGACATCTTTAGAGCCCAATAGAACTCACAGGAAATTTAAAGTGGGAAACCATGTATTTTTTAAAGTGAAAGCCAACAAAAGTTCCATCAAGTTGGAAAATTGTTCAAAGTTGGCATCTTGCTATTGTGGGCCATTTGAAATCCTAGAGAGGATTGGTCCAGTGGCTTATATGATTGCATTGCCTGCATCCATGTCTTTTCATAATGTATTCCATGTATCATTGCTTAAGAAATATATACATGATGCTAATCATGTTATTGATTGGAATGTGATGTAGGTGGAGTAAGAATGCGCTTTCCAAGTGCATCTGGTACGCACCATGGACCGGAAAATCAAACAGCTCCAGAATCGAGCCATAGGGCTTGCAAAGGTCCAATGGACTCGATACAGTCCTGAGGACACTACTTGGGAGCATGAGGATGCAATGCGAGAAAAATACCCACATCTTTTTGAGGACTTTTGAAATTTTATTGTGTATGAGTACATAATGCATTGAGGACAGTGCATAAGTAAGGGGAGGGGATTGTAATATCCCTAGGCCGAACCCAATTCTAATGTAAATGAAAATGTACTTAAGATAGTGAGTTGTTTGATATCATTTTTGTATGCACCTTTCATGGCATAGTGTGTGCATGTACTGCCCAGTAAAATGAGGAAGTATGCACATTCCAGGATACCACATGCAACAACTTAAGTGCACACAATTTTGAGGCCAAGGAGCCTTTGTGTATATCCTATGTTTTATACGTTGGTGAGCACGTTTTGTGATTATTAGGCCAGAGAGCCTATATGTTAAAGGCCAGTGCGCCTACTTTTGTATATGTCTCAGCATTAATATAAAATGCATCTCTTCACACAGACCGACCATGATAAAGAGTATGTAGGACTAAACTCCACTAGTTAGGGAAAGGGTGGGGGTTAAAAGTTAAGTAAAATGGGATAAGACAGGGAGATTAAGCCAAAAAGGAATATTATATTACTATTTCTTAAAGTATAAAGTATGGATCATTATTTTATCCTAAGTTCTAAAGATGGGGACAAGTGAGCCAAAGTAGCTCCCAACATGACAAGTGTCAAGTTGGGGACATGTATACATATTGTTTGGACTTAGTTCATTTCAGAGAATTCTTTCCATCATTCCTCCCATCATTCAGTCATCCATGAGCATTCACACACTCATTGAGCTATCTTTCGTACCTTCATGTCATTGTACATGAACTTGTATCCATAGCCATACCTGTTTGTGTAGATGGTTAGCTTGGGAGTTGGACTGAAGAAGCAGGTTATCAGGCCGATTGGCAGGCGTTTATGACACATTGTCAACGAGAAGGATAGATACGAACCAGGGTTGTCGATTTAACCCAATCCGTTTGCTATGATCTAACCTGATGGGTTTAATGGCTCTGTTAACCAACTAGGGTCCTAAAAACTATGAAAGAAAATAAACTAATCTAAAACTATAATTCTAACAATCGACACATTAATTACAAAATGTTGATCTAATAGTGTTAATATACAAATATTTTATACAATTTTAACAGGTTTAAATAAAATCTTGCGAAAATAATTGTTTGATAAAATTTCTAAACAAGATCAAATATGAGCAATACTCTTTTTTATGTTTAAAGATATTGAACTAATAAACACTAAGTGAACATGATTGTAACGATGACACAAAAATAGACAAAGCTAATTAATGCAATCAATGTTCATTCATATGTAAACAACTTTAAATAAAAGAAAACAATACATTTACTAACCTCTCACTGATCAACAATAAACTAAGTTCCTCTCTCTGCATTCTATGAGCTCCTGCTTGTTTTGTATTTAAGGGAAACCTATGACAAAAACAATCAATAGTGCTTCCTGAAGAAATTCAAGGAAGTGTTTCATGCTTTGGAGTGAATTTATAACAACAGAAAGATAACTAATTAAATATCCCGTGACCTCAAGATAACCAATAGTTGAGGACAAAATAAATCTCAATCCTGGGAATTGATATTGTCAACCATTTAATATCATAAGTAAACTCAAAAATAACTAAATAATTGATCGATCAGAAGTACAAACTAAACCTACAGATCATGGACAACATTCAAATAATTAACGATATGAAATATCATGTGGAGACAAGGCTAAAGCTAAATCAACACAGATAACATCTCATAACATATAAATAACATGAGAATACAATGAATCAAGCATTGCACAGTTCACACAGGTCTAAAGCCAACAATGAACTGCTTTCCCATATCACTTACAAAATTATATGTCCATACTGTGGTCCAGAAAAACCATGTCCTTAACACTAAGCAACAATAACTATTTAAACATGTCTTGGATCAGTTACTTCTTATCATACAAGATAGAGGATGACCCTTGAAAAAAGTTTGTTTTGCAAAAAATAGAATAACAACAGGAATACTCCTGTAGGAGTCCTTATATAAAAAATAATTACATTAATGACATTGTTTTTTTTTCAAAAATGGGAAATTACTTAAGCTAATTGAACCTTTTAAAAATGATTTTTTTTCCTTAAACACAACATCATAAGTTGTTTCTTACCTGAAAAGATAAAATTAAATCATAGTTTAGATAATAATATAAATAAATAATTTTAAATAGACCGGCTACAAAATCTTTTGATTTTGTGGCTAGTCTTAAAATAAAAACAAAATTAGAAGTGAATCCATTTATTGTTTTTCAAACAAAACCAAATCACAAAAATCAAAACAAATATTTACCATTTCAGAGTTTTGATAAAGAAGCATTTGATAAATCTGAATTTATGATGGTGTTGAAATTCGTTAAGTTTTTGATAATTACATTACCAGCCCGTTTAATCCTCTTGTTTTCCTTGTTATGGTTCGATCAAATGCATGCTTTTAATTCTTCATTTTCCCTCTCGAGAAAGGATTTCCGTGCTACCATTTGGTGTAACTGTGCTTGGAGATAGGGGATATCCATGTACTATCTCTCAACCCAATCAAGATAGTTTTCACAGTGAACTAGTTTAATGCTAGGTAGAGGTTGAGTCTTTTTTGCAGAGGGCACTTTGGCCTGTCCTGTAATTTGCTTCATATCGTGTCATATACTAGAGAAACCCTCTTGGTTCTTTAGGAATGGTGGGATATTAGAAATGAAATCATACTGTATAGAATCAATATCAATTTCATTTCCTAGGAACTGGTCATCTACATCCTCTTGAGGAATAAAAATATCAATATCATCTTCATCAAAATGATCATTGATCTCGATCACTGGGGTTGATTTCTCATTGCCACGATGTTGATTTCTCAATTTCCTAGATAGGAGTCGGCATGGCCTTTTATTCATAAAATTCACATTTGTATTAATCTGTTTCTTATGCCTGCAATTTTTCTTGACAATTGATTTGTTTAAAACAACCCGATTCATCTCATGAATAGGAACAGTAGGAATCTTGTCTTTTAACACATATAAAACCTCTTCTAATTACTTTTTGGGCATGAAATCACATCGTGGATTTTTTTCCGATGTGTTCCGAATAGAAACAGAGGATCGATTTATGGTCGCATGGTCTTCTTGTATATTAACACATATTTTTTCGATAGTAGGGTTAGGTTGACATGGATTGGGGATTTCATTAAGATGGAGAGGTAATTCTATTTGATTTTCAGGTAGGGAAAAATTATTCCTAAACAAGAAATTTCCCCGACTATCCCTAGTCTTAGACAGATGCGAGAAAACAAGGATTTCACACGAGGCCATGGTGAAACAGGCTTGACTGTGGGTTTAATTTCTGTGTCTGATAGAACTTATCTATTTTTTGTAAACTCCTATGCAGATAAAAATGCACATTCAAATTGAAACCTAGAAAAATCATGAACAAGCAGACATGATACAAGAATACCATGCCATATCTACCTTCACAGGTAATAAATTGCTCCAACATTAAGAGCCGGCCATGCCATCAAGGTTTGAAAAGAAAAAATGGTGTACCTTTTGGGAAACAAAATGATTTCTTGGAGGCCATGATAAAATGCTAGGGTAGACCTTTGATTTTGGCATTTTTTAACCATCTTTCTCCCTCTCAGGATAGTCCTGTAGCTTTTGCGATGGAACCCTCTGTCACCTCTAGCTGCAGATCCCCAATTTTAGCCCCAGTTCCATCAAACGTCTGAGTGAAAACTTGGGCCACAGTGAGGTTGATACCCTTAAACCATTCTATGAAAATATCCCATCCATGTGCCACAATGTCGTCTAAGGTGTTGTCATGAGAGAGGAAGTCTTGCGAACCATTGGGTTCTATTATTACCATGGGCTCCATGGATACTATCACATAGAAACAACAAGGGAAACAAGAGGTAGGTTGTGTTCTCGAACCCACATACAGTAGGGAGAGGTCTGCATAATCGGGAAGAACCTGATACCTAAGGATTCAGGAGGCTACCATAATTAAAATTGGAGCTTTGAGTGGGTAATAACTAGAGGACACGCAAGAAAGTAAACCGTTCTGAGAAATGAATACTAAACCCAAAACACCACTACTTACCTGTTTCAACAATGAATGTAAGCCTGAGTTATGCAGGATAAAGGGTGATTTGGAATGTGAATGTGTTAGTCCTGTACCAGGGTGACAAGATAGTGATTCGAATGGTATGAGTAGGATTCATATTTTGAATTTAACCCAAGGTTCTGCTAGCTACGCAATCAAGCATATGTCAAATGTAAAAACCATATAATAAAAAACAGAAATGGCTAAGTCATATCTTCCAAAGTGGATAAATCAAGTGTTATGGTAATAGATCAACAAATGAAAATATAGGCTTACAAACTTTTAGGTTTATAAAAATAATATAGATGCCCTTTAGTTACAATCCCATTTACAAAAGAAACAAAAGAAATCACAAACTGTATGATGATTACTCAAGCCAAATTTTGTTATGATTTCATGCTTTCAGTCATGAAATTAAACAAAACAAACGATAGATTAAAATGATGAATTCTTACACACATCTAGGCCAATGAATCTTCTCAAAACCAAAAAGATAGAAAAGTTTGTAAGGAGCAAGAGACAACTACATAAAAATTTATCCCTTGGAAACAACATTTTACCATGATAAAATTTGACAAGCATTATCGACTGCCAACAATGGCGACATGCTGGGTGAAGCAGATATCTCTGCATCATCAGAACTTTATATAAGGGAACATATGACTCAACAATAATTAATAGAGGCAATTAAAATACAGATCAAGCATTTCAATAATAACTCAGAAAAATAACATTGTCATGGTATTGGGTAAAGTTCTATCCAGAAAATGCAATCCAGTATCTTGTTAGATCACAGGGGTAGCAATGTTTATATAGATAACTCCAATAACATTGATAGGGCCACTGCTTCCAGTAGGCATCCTTAGCCTTGACATGGATGTCATTTAACCCACTCTAGTACTTCTATCCCATCCAAGATTTTTCCATTTGTGACAAAAGCATCCTGACATCTGATCAGACTTTCAAAACATACCTGAGGATATTTGAACCTGATATTGCTTCGTTGCCAGTAGGCTTCTTCAATACCCCAACAAAGTTATCATGGTATCATGTGTGTATTTACCCGCTGCTAGCAGACCTATTCAGAATCCCAACGGGTTTACACACAATTCCCACACATTACAGTGTTTCGAACTCTCCAAAAATGTTTATAATATTTTCAGAACTTTGTGATATCAAGAGAGTGGGGTGATACAAAAAATTTCACAGTCAGGTAATGAAAGGGTCAATCTTTTATGAATTATTTTTTTGTTTTGATGACTTTCATCACAATTTGGACATCTAGATTTCAATTAAGAAATCATCTATGGGATGGGAAAGCACTATGAGTTGTTTTCTTTAAAACAGGTATGGTGTTAGAAGTTTTTTTAAAGATAATCGTGTTTCCCTTAGATTTCAATGAAAATCGAGAATAATGACTGGACAAAACTTACCATAACTGATACGATTTTAGATGCTTCAAACTTTTCTCAATTGTTGCTAATGAAAAATCCAATTCCATTAAATAATGAATAATGATTCAGACATAATCATCCAGAAAATACAAAAAATCAAGCAAAATGAAAAGAACCAAAATCAACAAAGAAAAAGTAAATTAAAATATTTACAAAGGGGTGCATCTAATTTTCTCAAGTGAAGTATTTTTTAAGAGACTAGCCATTCACTGGAAAAGTGTCTGGCTATCCCTCCAAGTTGTGTAGCCGAAAAGAACTTGGACCCAATTTTTCAGAAATGACGAAAGGCCCCAGCCACAGGTTTTGGAACTTGGTGTGTTCTCCTTTGTTCTTGTGCACTTTGTCCCATTTGAGGACCAAATCCCCTACATTAAAATTTATTTCAGAGGATGAACCTGCATCAAACCAACTCTTTACAATTTTCTGGTTTTGATCCAATTTTTGTTTTTCTTGCGTCCTTACCTCTTCCAATTTTAAGAGAGCATTTATCCAATTTTCTAGTAGAGGACACTCCTCTTCTTGAACTTTTTGCAACAATTTCAGAGAAGGAATCAAGACATGTGGGGGGAGGATGGATTCTCTTCCGTAAATGAGGAAGAAATGAGAATTACCAATGGAGGCTTTTGGAGTTACCCTATCAGCTCAAAGTGCTTTGTACAACGCATTGTGCCAATTCTTGTGGTTTTCTGACACTATCCTTTTTATAATATTGATCAGATTCTTATTTGTCGACTCGGTTAGACCATTCCCTTGAGGGAAATAGTTGGGAGAGTACTTTAGTTTAATCCCTTTTTCCAGAGTGAAAACATTCATATCTAGGGAAGAAAAATAAGAAGCATTGTAAAAAACTAGACATTCAAGAATTCTGAATCGAGTGATAATATGGGACTTCCGAAATGACACTACCTGATTCATATTGACCACTTTTAATGGTAAGGCTTCGAACCATCTCGTAAAATAGTATGTTGTCGTGAGAATTTACCTGTGTTTTTGAGAAGAAGGGAGATTGATTGGTCCTATAATGTCTAAGCCCCACTGCTGAAAAGGTGTGTCTACCATAACATGTTGCAAAGGAAAATCTACCTTTTTCACCTGTCCTGCAGCCTTTTGATAGATTATGCACTTGCGGGATAGGGCATGAGCATCCTTAAACAAGGTAGGCCAATAGTATCTGTTATCGGACTAATCGATAGGTGTGAACACTAACATATCTCCCTAGATCCACCTGGATCTAGAACAAAACAGGACATGACACGACTCTTTCCCTAGGTTGTAATCATTGAATCTGCTAATAGGAAGGAACAAGTGACATACCTTTATATCACTTCCTTATGTCTCTGTTGCTCCCTCTTCACTCCAGTGCTCTCATGAGGTCAAGTCCAAGACAACACAAACCAACCAAAGTGAAGATAGCAAAATGTATTCAACGTCAACTTATGCATATGATCAAGGAATTATGCAATAAAGTAAGAGTGACTTTATGGGAAAGGGACATGTCGTTGTATCATATTAATTGAAATTATAAGATACAACCTGATCGCCTTGATGTTGCAAGCTTCCTTTCAGTGACCCTTGGTTCCAACACACACACTTGTTCTATACTTGCATGAAGAAGATCCAATACCTCTTGATAGACCAACTAGAGCCTTCAAGCCTCTGTCCAAGCATGGTTCTTCACACAATTCTATCACCAATTCTTCATTCAATCTTGCTTAACCTTTTCCATGAGAAACCTTTCAATATATAGGAGAAGGATATATGGTTACATGGATGAGGATAATCCCATCAAATCTGAGAAGTCAGTAAAATGACAACCATACGAATGCCAACTCACTTTCTAGAAGATTCCCTTCTAGAACCCTCGAGACCTCTTCCTCTTTCCAAGCCTAAAAATAGGTTCACACCCTGTGTATGGAGAAAAATATGAGAAGTTCACATCCTAAGTGTAGGTGGCCTGCGAGAATGAGGGATTCTCGCACCCTAGGCCATAGGTAGTCTGCGAACTCACTTTAAAAATATGTTTTTGGAAGGAGGTAAGGGCCACTTTTCTTAGGCAAAAAGTCCTTATTGGGAGCCTGAATACACCATTGTTAAGATATCACCAAGATGACCAAAATCAAGTGTAACAGAATCCCCCCCAAAGTATGAGGCCAGAATCAGTGACAACCGAAATACTTTGTAAACTATGTGTGTGTGTCAGAAACCAAGAGTGCACCTAATCGGAAACCTGCAAACAACCAAGCATCTGTAGAATATAATACCATTTCTGAGGTAGGCATTCTCTTACTGAGATCACAGACGAACGACATCATGAATGTAGGTCATGGCCACCAATCATACACCTTGGATCCATGTCATCAAAAATACTGCATATCCACTAGGAATACACTGTGGATCTATGCGATAAGAATCAAATTAGGATGACATAGCCACGTGACATACAAAGTGGATCTATGTGTTGATGCAAATCATACATACTCCATCACAACCTGGATAAAAATTATGACACCTAGGGTCTTCAATCCCATCACCTGAAAGTATGAATCTAACCATGTGATTACATGTGCTGAAGTCGAACATGGTAGAAACCACTTGATTACCGGTCATTGATGAAATGGTTAACAAGTGTGAGGGAAATCACCATTAATGCCAATGACTCCCAAGGTACACTAGTAGAATCCACTGAATGTGAATAAATGAGTTGAATTCGAACATTCGACGGAATCTCTCGATCAGAGGTCAATGATGAAAACCCACTGTCGAAAGCAAGGAAAGCTGTCATTGAGGCATGCAAGTCCCAAGGTACCAAATAATTTCTAGGTCTTGTTTCTGGGTAATGAGATGGAGTCGACGAAATAAAAATCATCACAAGAGGGCCTTGATGTATCCCCCATCAATGACATGAAATGAGTAGCCGATTTTGAAGGTGAAACGAAGTATGATATAGGTTGAATTGGACACAGGGAAGGCCAACACGGTGAGACTGGACAACTGCAGATGGCCGACTCAATAGCAGGTTTGGATGAACTTCTCTTGAACATATAAATGACATGACCAAGGATTTGGCAGCACTGACTCAAAGATGACTCAGGATATGACCTTATAGTAAGTCGAATGAGAGACAAATGGATTTCCCAAACCGACTTCAAATAATGAATAGGGGGTGTCATGTTCAAGAGTGACACTTACTGCCAAAAAATATGAATATGAAAACACATCCCTTTCCCAAATTTTTCCCCACCATTTCTGGCAAGTACCTCTTTATTTTTATGCAAGATCGATGAGGATAACATATGCTCGTTGATGTAATCTCATCCTTCGGACGAGTCCCTCGGAGTATGTTTAACGAACCCTAGGAAGGAGTGGTTCGGTCCCATTACGGTTCTTTTGATGTTTGTTTAACGAGTTCAAAGATAGAAAATTTGAAGGTTTTTCATGATTATAGAGTCTGGAAAAACACTTAAAAGAGAACTCTCTCAGTTCCTTTTTCATAAAATAGTTCGACAGGACCGAAAAAGTGATAAACTATCACCCATCGAACATTTTGTTCAGATACTTTTACAAGCGTGAACAGAACAAGGTCACTCGACAATCTTTTCAGTTTTATGGAGTGTGATAAGAGATTAAAGGATACTCTTTTGCATTCATCATTTTCGTGTTACCATGATGAGTACGAAAAGATGAGAAAAGTATACTTAGTTGTGTTCTCATGTATTTTCGACTGCGAGAACGGATGAAGACTGAGCTCAGAGTTTTTCTAAAAACTATAAAAATCATTCGTACACGCGACCAAAAAGAAAAACACATCCGTACTCTTTCATGTGGACTTCAAAGTCATTATATCTGCAAAAATTCACACTCATAGGGCTATTAGGCATTAGGTTTGATGAATAAAACAATATAAAAATGAACAAAAAATGGTAAAAAGTAAATAAATGTGGGTAAAAGGGCTTTTACCATATTCATTGTGATTTTGCCAAGAACTTTGCCCAAAACCCCTCTTTTTACCTCAAATTTCATTGCTCGATCACGGGAGGCATAGGTGACCATTTGGTGAACCGTCTTCATCAATGAGGTAGGATCTTGATCTCCTATCTTTTCCATGGCTTAGTTTTTATTTTCATTGACAAATTTCAAGGTTTTGAGTTTGTTTTAGGGCCAAAACTTGCACCTAGGCGTTCTCGTAGGCTAGTCATACAGGACCTGCGAGAATGCATGATTCTCGCATGTGGCCTCGAAGGCACCTGCAAGAATATCTCACTGTACTCAAGGGGAACCTGCGAGGGCCGCAAAATGAAATTTCACTTTCATTTTTACCCAATGAAAAATATGTCAAGGTTTGAAATGAGTTGTTGACTCTCTTCTTATGGTTCTTATGCAGGCATTTGACCGTCATCATGCTGGAGTGGAAAGAAAGAGAACATGAGGAGGATGATGTTATTGTTGGGAATGACCCAGGTACCATTGCTTCCCTCTGAGACTGTGGGCTTTTGAAATTCTTTCGGATTCTGGGCATGAGATCCCAAATCAGGCTGTTGGAGTACCTGGTTCATATGTGGGACGTGGACCAACAGTTGTTTCACGTGGGAGTCCACACCTTGACCCTAGATATCAAGGATATCTACTTTCTGAAAAGGTTATCATGGTGTGGGTACCACACTAGATTGACCAGTAGCCAAGGTGGCGGACTCCCCATGAGTGAGTATTGTCGTCGGTACTGTGTTCCCGAGGTGGAAAGAAGCAAAGGCAAGGTGGCTATTTGGGGGGTCCAAGACTTGACCCTGTGAACCATCTTGTTCACCATAGCTTGCATGTTTGGGAATGCAGCTCCACACATGGCTCTTCAGAGCTACTTCCAGTATTCCATAGAGTGCACAAAGCCATGAGTATTCAACTGGTCAGATGCAGTTCTCCGCAGTATGAAGAGGCAGTTGACAAAATGCAGGAAAGGTGAACTGAAGCAGTTCGGGTATGGATCACTTTTGGTGTCCTTATTTCTTGAGAGGGTTCCATTACTGATATTATAGGTTGAGTGGGGTTTAACTTCCCCACAGGATCCGAGGATGCTGAGGTGGTGCAACCTCATGGCCCGACACGTAGTTGGGCCTATCATCAAATACAATGATTCCTTCTTTGACTAGTTGCGGCCACAGATGTTGATGGTTGATGACTACGCCTACGTCGGATTGGAATTCTGAGGGGATCCAGATCTATCCCTACCTGAGGATGCTTAGTGGGGTGACCTAGGTAAGAAGTACACATTTTGTTCTTTTAAATTTTTTTGTAATTTGTATCATATAAAAATGTTTTTTTATGTTTTCCAAAGAACTGATCAAAAAATCTCTTTTGGATGACACATATGTGGGGCCATATCGACCTCCAGGTACGGATCCTATTCAGTGACGAGGGGAGGCAACTCTAGTGCCACGATGGGATGCTAAAGACTATGAGGCAGTGGAGCAAAACTTAGAGGGGTTGACTGCTGACATTCTGAACATGCCTATTGGAGAGATCCCTTGGCGTTATCAGTGCCATACTGTGGGCATGTCAGAGTCTATTGCCCGACTGCTTCGTAGGGTTTCTCGAGAAGTCACGTTTTATCGCGAGCGTCACCCATGACGCTAATTTGTAGAAGCTATGAGCTTCAGATTTTGACATTTTGGTACTTGGACAGAACTTTTTGTAAAAACTTTTGATCGTTATATACATATATACGGCTTCCATCAGCTTATCTTGTGTTGTGTGATACATGTGATGTGATTGGTTTATAAATGGCCCAAATGTCTGTCTAATACATAGTTAGCTAATGCATCATTTAATGTATTTAGACATCTAGGAATATGTTGATACTCAATATAATCAAAATAACGTTCCAAGAGGTGAATTCATAAATATACCCATAATAAAGTAGGACTTCGAATAGCATAGACATTACTTAACTGCAGTACTACTAGCTATGAATCGAGTCATACAACCAAGTGATGGATACCGAGCTAAATAGGATCAATCAATAATTCGATAAAAGTGCTATACTCTGCAATATTGTTGGTCGCACGACCAAGACACACACCTTGTAGAGTGATAAGTTCGTTTGTAGGGGCATAAATTGCCCAAGAAGCAGAAGCAAGGTTATGAGTACTATGGCTAATGCCATCAACGAAGCCAATGTGGGCTAGCGAAGACTCCGACATTTGGAAACCAAACAGAAAGTAACATAAGGGCAAAGACCAGATAACGAAAAAGAATACTACAGTAACACACAAGAAGTATGATACAATAAAATACAAGTACTCATGCACAGGTGATCTTAGGCATAGTACTTCTTTAAGTACAACCCATTTCTGGGTTCACTCAAAGGGATACCGTCATAATCTACTAACTCATAATCTCTTTTCTCCAAAACTCGTCTAACAATATAAGGACCTCGCCACATAGCTTCAAACTTTCCAGCCCCTAGGACATCCCGATCTTGTTTGTAAAGGAGAACTAGATCACCTTCAGAGAAAATGCACGGCTTGACATGTTTGTCGTATTGGGCTTTGACGCATTTCTTCTAGGCTTCTATGACTAGGGTGGCGTCGCGTCAAGTTTTTTCTAATCGCATGAGATACAATAGATGTTCTTCTTCGATAGAAGTGTTTGGTAGGAGTTTGACGACTAGTTTTAGAAAGGGTATCTCAGATTCAATGGGCAGGATGGCTTCTAGACCATAGACTAACCGGAATGGTGTAAACCCAGTAGCAGACTTAACGGACGTCTGGTAAGCCCACAATGATGAAAACAACATTGTGTGCCAACTTTTTTTGTGAATCCCTATCATTCGTTGAAGTATGGTTATGAGGACTTTGTTAATTGCTTCGACTTGGCCGTTGGCTTGTGGGTAATAGGGTGTTGAGTTCTCATGGCGAAGACCCAACTTTTCAGTGAGTTCGGACATCATGAAGTTTCTAAAGTGGCTATTGTGATTGGTGATGATAGCCCTAGGAACACCAAAACGAGCTATGATGTGATTGAATATGAATAATGTTGTAGTCTTTCCGGTGTTGTCAAATGTCAGCATCACCTCGGCCCATTTCGTAAAATAGTCTACGGCTACAATAATGTATCCATGCCCCCTGACTGAGTGAGGGTGACATGTCATGAAATAAATACCCCATTTCGCAAAAGGACTGACGGAGACCACAGGATGAAGAGGAGCGGAATGTGATTGTATTTTATGGTTGTAGGTCTGGCAAGAATGGCACTTTTGGACGACAATTATACAATTATTAAATAAAGAGGGCCAAAAATACCCAACTCACAAGATATTCTGGGCAGTAGCATACCCAGACATATGACCACCACAGGCTCCAGAATGAAAGTCATTTAGGGATTTCTTGTCTTCGTCAAATGTGAGGCAGCATCGAAAACTGAGTCAATCCCATGACGATAAAGAGTATCACTGAGGATAATATATTGACGGGCTTGGTAGCGTATTCGACGATGGTTAGTACTAGACAAATTGAGTTGGAAAGTATGAGTTTGGAGGTATATGATGATATCTCTGTACCAAAGATCATCAAAACTAATTAGGAAGAGGGATTCATCAGGTAATGAATCGTTTGTTACATTTTCTGTCTCAGAGTAGGGAAAGTCACATATCGATTCGGCAAACACTAAGGATTTCTTGGACTTAGCATGTTCGAATTCCAAGTCAAAATCCTGGAGTATCATGACCCATTTGGAGTATTTTCTCCCTAACAGTTGACGTGTGAGAATGTGTTGCATAGGGTTGCAATTATAAATTACAGTAGTCTTGTGAGAGAGGATATAGTACCGAAAACGTTGAACTTCTTGGATGGCTTCCAAGGCCATTTTTTCGACATGTAAATACTTGGTTTCGATAGGCATTAGGCTTCGAATCAAGTAATAGATGACATGTTCGTCATGAGAATCATCCTCCTGGACAAGAACCATAGCGATGGTGTAATCCGAGGCTACGAGGTAGAGGAAATAATCGCGACTGTAATCATGGGGGGAGAGAAGTGGAGCACGTGTCAGGGATAGCTTCAGAGCCTTGAAATCTTTGTTTGCAATGGTATCCCATATGAACTCGGACCCCTTTTTGAGTAGTTGCGTAAATCCAAGAGTTATCTCGACATAGTTCGAGATGAAATGACAAAGAAAATTTGCTTTCCCTTGCAAACTTTGTAACTGTCGAAGTGAAGAAGGAGGAGGGATATTGAGAATCACCTTGACCTTCAAAGGATCTACCCTGATCCCTTGACGTGAAACTTTAAAGCCTAGAAGTCGACCGGATTCTAAGCAGAAAACGCATTTGTGAGGATTCAAGCGTATATGGTAAAACTGACATTAGAGGAAATTGGCTCAGAGGTGTATGGGATGATCGACACGGTGCGTGGAATGAGCGGGTAAGTCGTCGAGATATGGTTGCACGATGTGCTTGATATCATGGAAGGCATAAGACATAGCACGTTGAAAAGTTGCGCCAATGTTTTTTAGACCGAAAGGAAGTTTCCGATAAGCAAAAGTACCCCAATGACAAATAAAAGTGGTTTTGTGTTGGTCCTTGGGAACAATATTGATTTGATTATATCTGGAGAAACCATCCATCAGAGAGAAGATTTCACTTTCGGCACAATCGTCGATAATTTGGTTGATGAAGGGGATAGGAAAGTTGTCTTTAGGACATGCTTTGTTAATATCCCTATAATCAATGCACACTCGGATTGTGCCTTGTTTCTTGTCGATCGGGACAAGATTGGAAACCCATTTAGTGAGAGCCACTAGATAAATAAAGCCAACTTTGAGAAGTTTCTCGACTTCCATCTTAATAGCGGCTGCTTTACGTGGGTGGACCAGATGAAGGTGTTGTCGGACGGGTTTAGCATCTGGGTGTGTCTTGATCTCATGTATCACAATGTCGGGGTCAATACCTGGCATTTCTTCACAACTCCAGGTGAAGACGTCATGAAATTCTTTGAAAAGTGACTTGTAGGTGACGATTTCATCAGGGGAACATGAAGCTCCGATATGCACATTTTCGACAATTCCATATTTTATGGATATGTCGAGGGGAATAGTGGGTGAGATATTGCTTATGTTCCCTTCAGAAAACATATCGTGTGTAGAATCAGGAACGGTGGAAATGACAACAATGGTCAATGGGGCCGAGATCCATTGGTAGCTCTCGATGGTATGTTGTTCCAGGAAGAGGATGGAACGATGATGTCTATCGTCCCAGGGGGTGTCTTCCATGATAGACATAATCATTTCACCCATGGGAAAAATGACACGGAACGGATCTAGAGATAAATCACCAAGAGAGGGGGTAGAAGGAGTTGTCGATTGAATGGCTTGATAGGAAGATTCAACTGGACTCAATGACATTTCGTCGCCATAACGAAGATGATCATTGGGGTTGGGTACCATCCATGGGTCATGAGATGCAGGGGTTTCGTGAATAGAGGTGGAGATCATGTTGATTGAAGCGACAGACGGATGTGGAACATCGAGTGGTGAGATGGGGAAGGTACCCATTAACGAGGAGTCTTTAATAAGACCCACACCGATGTTCTCATATCCAAGGGGGGTCTAGCAATGAACGATACATTTCCGATACGTGCATCCGAGTTAAAGAAGGATAATTGGTCGACAGTAATTACCTTTCCTTGATGTGGGAAACGTACAACACGAAAAAGAATCGACACAACTGCGTGCATGGAATCAATCCAGCTACGGCCAAGTAGAAGGTTGTAATCGAGAGGAGCGTAAAAGAATTCCACTTCAACTTGGACCGTTTTTCCTTCTAACGTGATTGGAACAAAGGGAAGACACCGTAAGGCTTAAAACCAGAGCCATTAAAGGATTTGAGTGTGTTATGGGATTCATTCAAAGAGGGAGAGTCAATGGATTTCTAGCAGGTAATATGCATGACACACGTCGATGCACCCTCATCTATAATTGTTCTACAAATGTTTTTGTCGGATACAATAACTTGTATTTGGAATGCGAGTTGAGGGGGTAACCTTGGAATGTGATCTTCCAAGTAAAAAATTATTAAATTCGTATCCGTAGGGTCGATTTCACCGATAGATTTCAACAGTGCCTTCCATTGTATAGGAAAAATTTGAATGACTTCAAGGGCTGACATCCTCGGATGGTGCTTGGGCCAGATCTTCAACAATACTATAGTTTTGGGCAACATGGGCATGAGGATTGAAAGCCGATTTTTGAACGACGCCCTTTAGAGGAGGGCAAAGAACTGTTTCGAGGCTCGGTCGTTCGAGATGAAGAAGACCATTGGTAGGTGGAGTCGTGGGAGATGGTTGGACCAACGAAGGAGGTATATCATCAACCTTCTCTTTAGAGGAGGAATAATCTTTGGTTCGAGTGGTAAGTGTGATGTCATTTTGCTTTGAATATCCTATACACATTAAGACATAGGATGTATTGGAGGGGGAGGGTTGGTCATGAATGACCAATTGGGCCTGTTGTTGAGAAGGGAAGGGTTGTGACAAAAGAACCGGAGTGGGTGGTTTCGGGGTCCCTTGAAGGAACTTAGTAACCTCGGCTCATCGTGGACAATCCTTAGTGTAGTGATCATCACCACAGATAAGACAAGGGTATTAGGGTTTGCACTTATCCCTATCGTCAACAGGTGGTGTTTTGGTTCTTTCTGCTTGCGAATTTTTTTTGTCCTCCTTATTCTTACCCTTTCCCTTTCTGGATTCGTTTTTACCGGCGGGGGTAGATTGAACAACATTTACCTCAGAAGTCTTATTGGTGGGAGGGGTAGGAAATGAAGCATTTTGAACATTAGAAGAAATGGGTTTGGGGTTGTTTCTAGAGGTTTGGATGGAATGTGGTTGGGCATGGAAAGTGAAAATCACACCGTCGGCTGCATGAGAAGCAGTAAGAGTGGTTGAAGTGGCAGAAGTAGAAGGACGAGGTGCATCAGGGAGTAAGTCATAAAGAGTACCCGTTTGTGAGTAAACGAGGTCAAGGTATTGAGCATGACTAATGGCCTATTCTTTTGTGACAAATCCACCCATGGCGATGTCATGAACGATGTCGTTCACGAATGATTTTGTGAACCACTCTGCTAGCAACTAATTGGAAAGTTCGAGTTTGATGAGACATTGTCTCCGTCGCCACTCATGAATGTGATCGGAGATATGAGTGGCTTTGGTTTGTTTGAAAGAACTCAAAATCTCGGTCCCTATTTCATAGAAGATCGATAACTGGTAGTGGGCAAGGAAAGCCATAGTGATGGTGTTGAAGTTGGTGAAGAAAACTCATGCTAATTCGATATACCACTTCACGGCAGAACCTGTGAGAGTTCATTGAAAAAGGCGTAAACGAATAGAGTTATCCATCAAGGATATGGATGAGCACCAAAGGTGAAAAGTCATTACGTGATTGTTTGGGTCCTCTCCTGCTTTTCCATCAAATTTAGGAATGTTAGATGGTAGTTTGGCCGGTATGGCAGGCCATTGGGGAGAGTGACATATCAGATCATTTAAAATCCTCGACAGATCTGGGAAGTCCAAGGTGGCTAAGAGAGGTAATTGTCTATCCACATGCGAGTACTGGTGGCTTTGGGGAGGGAGTCTCGTTGGTAAACCAGTGGTACCATAAGAAGTCTGCATATAATGCGAAGATCCAGGCAGATTCGGTGGTTGTTGTGGAAGCAAGTAACTCATTGGATTGTACCCTTGAATAGGGGCGTGGGGTTGAACATTTGAGCCCCAAATAGGATTAGATGTACCTGGATATGGTTGGCCTATACTAGGGGGTATAATGGATGTAGCTTGAGGTTGTTTCCCCCCAGTTGATTGAGGATTATGTTGTATCATATGGTTCCAATACTGGGCCAATGATGGAGGTATGTTCTATCCATTGGGTGGGGTCAGTGAGGGTTGTCCTCCTGTTACCCATGATTTTGTTCATCTAGATGGTGTATTAACAATGGTGTACTCAGGCTCCCAACAAGAACTTTCTCCTGAGAAAAGTGGCATTCATCTCCTTCCAGAAAACATATGTTCAAAGAGAGTTCGCAGGCTTTTTATAACTTAGAGTGCAAGAATGACCCATTCTCATAGGTCATCTTCAGCTAGGGTGCGAACTTCTCACACTATGCTCTATACTTAGGGTGTGAACTTGTTTTCAAGCTTGGAAAAGGGAAGAATTCTCGAGGGTTCTAGAAGAGAATCTTCTAGAAAATGTGTTGGCATTCGAATGGTTATCATTTTACTGGTTTCCTTGATTTGGTGGGATCAGTCTCATCCATGTAACCATCTCATCCTCTCCTATATATTGATAGGATTCTCATGGAAAAGGTTAAGCAATATTAATTGGAGAATTGGTGAAGGAATTGTGTGAAGAACCCAACTTGGACAGAAGCTTGGAGACCCTAGTAGGTCTATCAAGAGAAATTGGATCTTCTTCATGCAAGGACAGAGCAAGTGTGTGTGTTAGAACCAAGAGTCACCGAAAGGAAGCTTGCGACATCAAGGCAATCAGGTTCTATCTTCTACTTTCGATTAATATGATACAACGACATTTCCTTTTCACATAAAGTCATTCTCACTTTATTATGTAATTCCTTGATCATACACATAAGTTGACGAATGAATACATTTTTCTATCTTCACTTTGGTTGGTTTGTGTTGTCTTGGTCTTGACCTCACAAGAGCACCGGAGAGAAGTGAAAGCAACAAAGACCTAAGGAAGCGATATAAAGGTATGTCACTTGTTCCTCCTACTTAGCTAATTCAATGGTCATAACTTAGGGAAAGAGTCACGTCGAGTCCTATTTTGTTCTAGATCTAGGTGGATCTAGGGAGATCTGTTAGTGTCTACACCTACCGATTAGTACGATAACAAAATTGGTGACTCCACTAGGGATGCAACCCATTTTTTAGTGGTTTTTGGTGTTTTCCCTTGGCCATTTACTCTTGCCTTACTTTTCTTCATGTCTATCAATCTCCGAGTCTTTAGGACACCCTAACAGACTCTCTGGATGCAGAAGTCCCTTCAAAATTTTTGTCTTTTTCCAAAATTTTACATAGTTTCAAGACTTCTCGCACTCAACCCCACAGTGGCCTGCGAGAATCCCTTGAGTTCGCACTCTACCTTTCAGTCCAGTGCGAGGTTCTTGCACTTTGCTTCAAGCCAGCCTGTGAGAATGCTCCATTCTCACACTATACATAACTGATAGCCTGCGAACCCTCTTTAAAAAATTTTGGATTTAAGTTTTTTACATGCTTAGATGCTCAGATCAGTATAGGTACCTGAAAAAAAATTCTAGGACCATTGGTTGATGTTTTCTTGACTTTGGATTTTGTGCACGATCAGTCTTCAGAAATCAAAGGCTCTTCTTGTCCATCTTTTTCTCAACTCTCATCTCTTGACTTTTCTGAGCAAGGATATAATCTCTGATCCTGGAATCTGAGTACTTGTTCGGTTAGGAGTCAATGATCGGTTTGAAAGTTGGGATTGCTTGTCTTTCTCATTTGCTCATTATTTGGAAAATCATTGTCTGCTTGTCATTTTTGTCTCCACTGAAAGATTGGTTTGGGTTTTGTTGTGGATTTTCATTAGTTATTGGTTTTCCTTACTTTCACCACCATGGTGTAGATCCTTTTTGAAAAGTAAAAAACATTTTTCTTTTTAAAAGCATTTTTGTTTTGAAAATATTGAAAATCAATTGTTGAAATTGTTGAAAGAGAACAAATAGAGAATTGTCGTTGTTATGTGATTCATTGAGATTTCATTTTAAAGAAGGTTGTGTGTCGTAGTTCAAGATTGTTTCGGAACACTTATGTTTCCCTCCCGTACATAGGATTCATCGAACGAAAATTGATATCTTTCATTCCTATCTATGCATTGTTGGGTCAGAGTCTCACACGACATCAGTTTCACCTTTGTTTCCTTTGAGTAACAACAACCCTTAATAACATTGTGTAATTTTAAAATTGAACTAGTAACTCTTTTCTAGGACTCTATTACACCAACAATTAGCTAGGCTAGTGCTTTGGAATAGGCAGAAAGATACACTCTCCAAAGAACAAAACACACAATAGCATCTTGTGTTAAGGAGTGTCAAATTCCATTTACGACATTTTGTCCTAGGAAGCCCTTCTCACACAAGGGTCAAACATGAGGTCACATTGATACCGACAGAGTTACTCACCCTGCTTTGTTGAGATCAGTGTAGAGATTGCAAGTATTACGGGGGTCACTTGGAGGTATACCCACAATGATGAGTGGAAGCCTCTCGAGTTGATTTCGGGATAGATACCCTACCCTTGCGTGTGGATCAGACTATCGACTGTCCCCCCAGGCTTTATTGTTGTCAGTGGTAACCTTAGTGTCCTATCTTCTTAGGGTCTTACACGAGGTGACTGTGAAGGGGCAAGTCTTCACAGTACCTGGAATCGACGTTGGCCAAACTCACTCGGGCTCCTTGGAGGGTATACCCACAATTATGTGTGGGAGATTGCACCAGGGTGTAAGTCTGTTAAGCATATCATCAATGTAACTTTTCCACCCTAGCCCCACCCCTTCTCGTCTCATTGTTGCAACGTTGAATTTCATCACCAACTAGTGAATCCGGAATTATAAGGTCTTGTTTGCTTGGTGTTTTTTCCTAGATTCTTTTTACTAGCACATGTTGTTTGTTTACCCAAGTTGACCACAATGTTTTCTTCATAAGTTTGTAACTCGTTTTACAATAGACCCTCCACGTCGTTCACGTAGAATGCAGGGCTTATCTCCATAAAATATGGAATGTTTTCAACCCTTGCCTACAAGCTCACTAGAGGGATCTCCTCAACAGAGTGAAGTCCAAGATGTCACCTCTCCACAAGTGGAAAGAACTGACTCTCTAGAATGGTTCCAAATTACCAATTCTAGAGAGGACTTTTGACTTCACCCTGATTCTAATAGACAGATTATGCAAGTGAATTCTTCTGGAGACTTAGTTGTTGTGTCTTCTGGATCACCAACTGGACCCTTTCCAGGACCTGAGGGACAAGATCCTTTTTGGTATACTGGCATTTTTAGATGGGATCTCTTTGGTTCAGGATCAAGCATTGAAATCACCATCTCACTTGCATTCCCCGGAACCTCTGACCCGGACATAGTACCTTTTACTACTGCTTATTATTTTCCTGGTACAAAAGCTCCGTGATCTGACCACATATTGACCATCCCTTTAGAAATGGTCCATTACATAGATACTACAAGTATTCACACCGGGACTACAATGGCTAGTCAAGCCCCCATTGGCACACCGCTCTTGCCTAGAGTCACCCTGCTGCTTCCACCCGGATACTATGCATGAATGCTTCTATTCCCACTCCTACACAAACCCCATCCAGAACTCCTGGCGGTCCCTCTTCTTTTGGGAACTCTCCTCCCGGCTTCATTCTGAAACTTCCTCAACCCCCTTTCGGAGGATCTTTTTCGTCCTCTATCGGTGGCACTAATCCTAGTTGCACTATTCCGTCATTCACACCAAATTACCAGATTCCTGTTGGTGGACAATTTCACCAAGAAGGTTTGAATCAACCCCCCCTTGTAGGGAAAATTCCTATTGGAACAAAAATCCCAATTGGAACACAACCCCCAATCGAAACTCAACCCCCGATTGGAGGACAACCCCCACTGACCCCAGCCTACGGACAAAACATACCTCCATCCTTGGCCTAGTATTGGAACCATCTGGTACAACATAATCCTCAATCGACTGGGGGGAAACAAATTCTAGCTACATCTATTATACCCCCTATTATAGGCCAACCATATCCAGGTACGTCCAATCCTATTTGGGGCTCGAATGCTCAAAATCATGTCCCTGTTCAAGGATATAATCCCATGAGCTACTTTCCTCTACAACAACCACTGAATCTGCCTGGGTATTCGCATTATATGCAGACTGCTTATGGTCCCACTGGTTTGCCAACGGAACTCCCTCCCCAAAGCCACCAGTACCTGCATGTGAACAGACAGTTACCCTTCTTGGCCACTTTGTACCTCTCGGATCTGTTGAGGATTTTAAATGATCCAATCTTTCACTCTCCCCAATGGCCTACTATACTAGCCAAGTTGCCATCTGACATCCCTAAATTCGATGGAAAAGTGGGAGAGGACCCGAACAATCACGTCATGACTTTTCACCTATGGTGCTCATCCAACTCCTTGATGTATGACTCTATTTCTTTACGTCTTTTTCAAAGAACTCTCACGGGTTCTATCGCAAAGTGGTATATAGAATTACCACGAGGTTTCTTCACCGACTTCAACACCCTAGCTATGGATTTCCTCACCCACTACCAATTATCGATCTGTTATGAAACGGGGACCAAAATTTTGAGTTCTTTTAAACAAAACAAATCCACTCATATATCCGATCACATTCATGAGTGGCGATGGAGATGACATCTCATCAAACTCGAACTTCCCGATCAGTTGTTGGCAGAATGGTTCACAAAATCATTTTTGAATGACATCAGTCATGACATCACCATGGGTGGAGTTGTTAGGGAAGAACATGCCATAATTCGTGCTCAATACCTTGACCTCGTTTATTCACAAATGGGTACTCTTTACGACTTACTCACTGATGCACCTCATCCTTCCACTTCCGCCACTTCAACTAATCCAGCTACTTCTCATGAAGCCGACGGTGTGATTGGCACTTTCCATGCCCAACCACATTCCACCTCAAGCACCAACCCCAAACCCGCTTCTTCTAATGTTCAAAATGCTATGTCTCCTACCCCTCCCACCGGTAAAACTTCTGAGGTAAATCCAATTCAATCTACCCCAGCCGGTAAAAACAAATCCAAAAAAGGAAAGGGTAAGAATAAGGAGGACAAAAATACTTTATAAGCAGAGAAAACAAAAACTCCCCCTATTGACGACAAGGATAATAAAAAACCCCAATACCCTTGTCTTATCTGTGGTGATGATCACTACATGAAGGATTGTCCATGACGTGCCAAGGTTACTAAGTTCCTTCAAGGGGGTCCTGAAACCACCTGCTCCAGCCGTTTTGTCCCAACCCTTCCCCTCTCAACAACAGGCTCAATTGGTCATTCATGACCAACCTTCCCCTTCTACCACGTCCTATGTATTAATGTGTACTGGCGATTCAAAGAAGAATGACATCACACTCACCACTCGAGCCAAAGATTATTCTCCCTCTAAAGAGAAGGTTGATGATATACCTCCTTCATTGGTCCAACCCTCTCCCGCAACTCCACCTACCAATGGTCCTCCTCATCTCGAATGACTGAGCCTTGACACAGTTCTTTGCCCCCCTCCAAAGGGTGTCATTTGAAAATCACATTTCAATCCTCATGCTTGTGCTACCCATAACTATAACATTGATAAAGATCTAGCCCAAGCACCTTCCGCGATGTCAACCCTCGAAGTCCTTCAAAGTTGTCCCACGCAATGGAAGTCACTGTTGAAAGATATCGGTGGAATCGACCCGAAATATACGAATCTAATAATTTTTGACTTGGAAGATGACATTCCAAGGTTACCCCGTCAACTCGCGTTCCAAACCCAAGTGATTGTCTCTGACAAAAACATTTGTCAAACTGTTATCGACGAGGGTGCCTCGACGTGTGTCATGTCTGTTACCTGCTGGAAAGCCATCGGCTCTCCCTCTTTGACTGAATCCCATAACACACTTAAAGCCTTCAATGGCTCCAGTTTCAAGCCTTGTTGTTTCCTTCCTTCGTTTCCAATCATGCTAGAAGGCAAAATGGTCCAAGTCGAAGTGGAAGTCTTTGACGCTCCTCTCGATTACAATCTTCTGCTTGGTTGTAGCTAGATCGATTCCATGCGTGCAGTTGTGTCGACTCTTTTTCATGTTTTACATTTCCCACATAAAGGAAAGGTAATCACCATCAACCAATTAGCCTTCTTTAACTCAGATATGTGTACTAGAAACATACCGTTCATCGCTAAAACCCCACCGGGTTATGAGAACGTCGGTGTAGGTCTTCTCAAAGACTCCTTGTTAATGGGTACTTTATTGTATCATACTTCTTGTGTGTTACTGTAGTTTTATTTTTTCTTTATTTGGTCTCTGCCCTTATGTGACGTTGTGTTTGATTTCCAGATGTCGGAGTCTTCTCTACCCCACATTGGCTTCGCTGGTGGCGCTAGCCGTAGTACTCAGAACCTTGCTTCTGGTGCATGGGCAATTTATGCCCCTACAAACGAACTTGTTACTCTACGAGGTGTGTGCCTCGACCATGCGACCAACAATATTACAGAGAATAAACGTTGTTATCGAATTGTTGATTGATGCTATCTCACTCAGCATCTGTCACTTAGTTGTGCGACTCGATTCGTAGCTTGTAGTACTACAGTTAAGTAACGTCTATGCTATTCGAAGTCCTACTTTGTTACAAGTATATTTGTGAATTCGCCTCTTGGAACGTTATTTTGATTATATTGAGTATCAACATATTCCTATATGTCTAAATACATTAACTGATGCATTAGATAACTATGTATTATACAGACATTTGGGTCATTTATAAATCAATCACATCAACTTTCACACAACACAAGATAAACTGGTAGAAGCCGTATGTATATCTAACGATCAAAACATTTTTTACAAAAAAGTTTTGTCCGAGGACCAAAATTTAAAAATATGAAGCTCATAGCTTCTATAAAGTGATGTCATGGATGACATTCACGATAACACACGACCACCTGGGAAACCCTACGAAGCAGTTGACCAATAGACTCTGACACCCCCACTGTATGATGCTGATAATGTCGTGGAACCTCTCCAAGAGGCATGTATGGAATGTCTATTGTCAAACCCTCCAAGTTTTGTTCCACTGCTTCATAATCTTCAGTGTCCCATCGTGGCACTGGAGCCACCTCTCCTCGTTGTTGAATAGGAGAATTACACGGAGGTCGATAAGGCCCCATGTTTGTGTCATCAAAAAGAATTTTTGTATTTAGACCTTGGACGAACATAAAAACATTTGTATATGATAAAATTCACAAAAACATTTAAAAAGTGAAAAATGTGTACTTCTTACCGAGATCTCCCCACTAAGAACCCTCGGGTAGGGCCAAGTCCAGATCTCCTTGAAAGTCTAACCCAACATAGGCATAATCATCGACCATCAACATCTGTGGTCGGAACCAGTCAAATAAGGAATCATTGTATTTGATGATTGGTCCAGCTACATGTCGGGCCATGAGGTTACACCACCTCAGCATTCTCAGATCCTCTAGAGCTATTAGACCCCACTTAACCTGCAACCTCAGCAAGGGAACCCTCTCAAGAAAGAAGGACACCAACAATGACCCATATCCAAATTGTTTCAGGTCACCTCTCCTGCATTTAGTCAACTACCTCTTCACGCTACAAAGGACTGCATCTTCTTAGTTAAAGGCCCGAGGCTCAGTACACTCTATGGCATACTAAAAGTAGCTCTGGAGAGCCATGTGTGGAGCATTTCTCCCAGCCATACAAGAAATGGTGAACAAAATAGTGCGAAGGGTCAAATCTTGCACCACCCAAATGGCCACTTTTCCTTTGCTCCTTTCTGCCTCTAGAACACAGTACAAATGACAGTATTCACTCATAGGTAGCCCACCACCTCTGCTACTAGTCAAGCTAGCATGGTACCCACACCATGACAGTCCTGTCAAGAAGTAAACGTCCTCGATATCCAAGGAAAATGTGTGGACCCCTACATGGAATACTTGTTGGTCCATGTCCCACATATGAACGAGGTTGTCCAACAGTCTGACTTGGGCCCTCATACCCGGGATACGAAAGAATTTCAGAAGGCCACAGTCTCGCAAAGCGGCAACGATGGCTGGGTTATTCTCGGTAATGGCATCATATTCTTCATGCTCTCTTTCACACCATTCTAGAACCATGGTGATAGCCAAATTCTTTCATAAGACACATAAGAAGAAGGTCAACAACTCTCTTCAAGACTTGTGATCTTTTTCATTGAGAAAACTTTAAATAAATTTTTCACTTTTCTGTTCTCGCAGTTTCCCTTTAGGCACAATGCAAGGTTATCGCAGGTGCCTTTGGGGCCACTTGCGAGAATCATGCATTCTCAGAGGTCTTGTGTGGCTAGCCTGCGAGAATGGCTGAGCACAAATTTGAGCCCTAAAACAAGCTCAAAAACTTGAATTTTACCAATGAAAATGAAAAATTGAACCATGAAAAGATAGAAGACAAGGAGATTACCTCACTGCCGGAGAGAGTTCATCAAATGGATTCTCATATCTTCTGCAATTGAGCTCCGAAATTCAAGGTCTAAGGAGGGGTTTTGTGCTAAAATATTGGCAAAGTTACAATGACTATGGTAAAAAGAACTTTTACCCACTTATATTTACTTTTTTCCATTTTTATTGGTTTTTATAATTGTTTTATTTATTAAACCTAATTCCTAATGCCCTTATGAGTGTGAATTTTGCAGACATAACGACTTCAACGTTCATACACAAAGATATGGATATTTTTTCTCTTTTCATTGCATGTTTAAGTTGTTTTTTATGGTTTTTTGCACAAAACCTCGAGCTTGGTCTTTGTTCATTATCACGCTCGAAAATACATGAGAATGCAATCGAGTACACTTTTATCACTTTTTCAGGCTCAACAAGGTTATACGAAAAAGGAACCCCCTGGAGTCCTCTTTAAGCTCTTTTAAGACTCTCTAAACATGAAAAGATCGTCGAACGACCTTGCTATTTTCACGCTTGTTAAAGTATTTGAAGAAAGCATCTGTTGAGCGATAATTTATCTCTTTTTCGGTCTCATCATACTATTTTATGAAAAAGGAACTGAGAGATTTATCTTTTAAGTGTTTTTCCAGACTCTATAATCATGAAAATACTTCAAGTTTTCTATCTTTGGACTCATTAAACAAACATCGAAAGACCCGTAATGGGACCGAACCATTCCTTCCTAGGGTTAGTTAAACATACTTCGAAGGACTCATCTGAAGGATGAGCTTATATCAACAAGCATATGTTATCCTCCTCAAGCTTGCGTAAAAATAAAGAGATACTCGCCAGAAATGGTGGGGGAAAATTTGGGAAAGGGATATGTTTTCGTATTCATATTATTGGCAGTAAGTGTCGCTCTTGAACATGACACCCCCCTATTCATTATCTGAAGCCGGTTTAGGAAATCCATTTGTCTCTCGTTCGATTTGCTACAAGTTCATATCCTGAGTCATCTCTGAGTCAATGCTGCCAAATCATTGGTCGTGTCATTCATATGTTCAAGAGAAGTTCATTCGAAATTGAGTCAGCCATATGCAATTTTCCATTCTCTCCATGTCGGCCTTCCCTGTGTCTAGTTAGACTTACATCATACTCTGTTTCGCCTTCAAAATTTGTTACTCATTTCGTGTCATTGATAGGGGATACATAAAGGCCCTCCTATGAAGAGTTTTGTTCCATCAACTCTAGCTCATTATCCGAAAACAAGACTTAGAAATTCTTTGGTACCTTGGAACTTGCATGCCTCAATGGCAGGTTTCCTCTCTTTCGACAGTGGGTTTTCATCATTGACCCCTGATTGGGAGATTCTGTCGGATGTTCGACCTCAATTCATTTATTCACATTCGGTGGATTGTACTAGTGTACCTTGGGAGTCATTGAAATTAATGGTGATTTCCATCGCACTTGTTAAGGGTTTCATCAATGACCGGTAATCAAGTGGTTTCTACCATGTTTGACTTCAACACATGTAATCACATGGTTAGATTCATACTTTCAGGTGATGAGATTGAAGACCCTGGGTCTCATCTCTTTGATCCAAGCTGCAATGGAATATGTATAATTTGCTGACACATAGATCCACTTTGTATGCCTCGTGGCTATGTCATTTTAATTTGAATTTTCTTGTATAGATCCACAATGTATTCTTAGTGGCTATGCGATATTTTAATGGCATGGATCCATAGTGTATGATTAGTGGCCATGACCTATGTTTATGATGTCATCAGTCTATGATCTGAGTATGAGAATTCCTATCTCAGAACTAGTATGATATTTTGCATATGCTTGGTTGTTTACAGGTTTCTGATTAGGTGTGCTCCTGGTTTCCGACACACACACGCAGTTTACAAAGTATTTCGGTTGTCACTGATTCCGGCCTCATACTTTGGGGGGCATTATGTTACCCATGATTTTGGTCATCTAGATGGTGTATTAACAATGGTGTACTCAGGCTCCCAACAAGAAATTTCTCCTGAGAAAAGTGGCATTCATCTCCTTCCAGAAAACATATTTTCAAAGAGAGTTCGTAGGCTGCTCGCACTGTGCTCTATACTTAGGGTGTGAACTTGTTTTCAAGCTTGGAAAAGGGAAGAAGTATCGAGGGTTCTAGAAGAGAATCTTCTAGAAAATGGGTTTGCATTCGAATGGTTATCATTTTACTGGTTTCCCTGATTTGGTGGGATCATTCTCATACATGTAACCATCTCATCCTCTCCTATATATTGATAGGATTCTCATGGAAAAGGTTAAGCAAGATTAATTGGAGAATTGGTGAAGGAATTGTGTGAAGAACCCAGCACAGAAGCTTGGAGACTGTAGTAGGTCTATCAAGAGCAATTAGATCTTCTTCATGCAAGGACAGAGCAAGTGTGTGTGTTAGAACCAAGAGTCACTGAAAGGAATCTTGCGACATCAAGGCGATCAGGTTGTATCTTCTACTTTTGATTAATATGATATAACGACATGTCCTTTTCCCATAAACTCATTCTCACTTTATTGTGTAATTCCTTAATCATACACATAAGTTGACGAATGAATACATTTTTCTATCTTCACTTTGGTTGGTTTGTGTTGTCTTGGTCTTGACCTCACGAGAGCACCAGAGTGAAGTGGGAGCAACAAAGACCTAAGGAAGCGATACCAAGGTATGTCACTTGTTCCTCCTCCTTAGCTAATTCAATGGTCATAACTTAGGGAAAGAGTCACATCCTGTCCTTTTTTGTTCTAGATCTAGGTGGATCTAGGGAGATATGTTAGTGTCTGCACCTATTGATTAGTCCAATAACACCTCCAATCGGGGGTTGTGTTCCAATTGGGATTTTCCCTGCAAGGGGGGGGTTGAGTTGGGCGTCCTTGGCGAAATTGTCCACCAATAGGAATCTGGTGATTTGGTGTGAATGATGGAATGGTTCCACTAGGATCAGTGCCACCAATAGAGGATGGAAAAATTCATTTGAAAGGGGGTGAGGGAAGTGTCACAATGACACTGGGAGGAAATTTCCTAGAAGAAGTGGGACCACCAGGCGTTCCAGATTTGATTTGCGTAGGAACGGGAATAGAGGAATTCAATGCACGGTATCTGGGTGGAAGAGTCGTGGTGACTCTGGGTGAAAGCGGTGTGCCAATGGGGGATTGGCTAGCCGCGGTAATCCCAATGTGAAGACTCATAGTATCTATGTAATGGACCATTTGTAAAGGGAGAGTCATGATGTGGTCAACTTGCGGGGCTTCCGTACTAAGAAAATAATAAGCAGTAGTAAATGGTACTGCATCTGGATTAGATGTTTCGGGTAGCTCAGGTGAGACAGTGATATCAACGCCTGCTCCTAAGCCAAAGAGGTCCCGTCTAAAAATGTTGGTAGCCCAAAAAGGATCTTGACCCTCAGGTCCTAGGAAAGGCCTAGTTGGTGATCCAGAAGACTGAACAACTAGTTCTTTGGAAGAATTTAGTCGCACAATACATCTCTCAGAGTTGGGGTGAATTCGAAAGTCCTCTCGAGAATTGGAAATTCAGAATCATTCTAGAGAGTCAGTTCTTTCCACTTGTGGAGTGGTGACATCTTGGACTTCACTCTGTTGAGGAGAGCCCTCCGGTGAGATGGCGTGAAAGGGTTGAGAACCTTCCAGATTTTCTGGGGGTAAACCTTGCATTCTACGTGAACGACATGGAGGGTCAATTGTGAACGAGTTAAAAACTTACGAAGAAAATTATATGATCAACTTGGGTAAACAAAAAACATGCACTAGTAAAAAATCTAGGAAACAACACCAAGCAAACAAGACCTTCTAATTTCGAAGTCACTAGTTGTTGATGAAATCCAATGTCACGACCACAAGACAAGAAGGGGTTGGGAGAGGGTGGAAAAGTTACGTTGATGACCTGCTTAAAGGACTTACACCCTGGTGCAAGCTCCCACACATAATTGTGAGTATACCCTCCAAGGAGTCCGAGTGAGTTTGGCCAACATCGATTCCAGGTACCATGAAGACTTGCCCCTTCACAGTCACCTTGTGTAAGACCCTAAGAAGATAGGCCACTAAGCTTACCACCAACAACAATAAATCCTGGGGGGACAGTCGACAGTTCGATCCAATTGCAAGGGAAGGGTATCTAGCTTAAAATTAGCTTGAGAGGCTTCCACTCATCATTGTGGGTATACCTTCAAGTGACCCCTGTAATACGTGTAATCTCTACACCAATATCAACAAAGCAGGGTGAGTAACTCTGTCAATATCAATGTGACTTCGGGTTTGACCATTGTGTGAGAAGGGCTTCCTAGGACAAAATGTTGCAAATGGAATTTGACACTCCTTACCACAAGATGCTATTGTGTTTTCTGTGCTTTGGAGAGTGTATCTCTCTGCCTATTCCAAAACTCTAGCCTAGCTAATGTTGGTGTAATAGAGTCCTAAAAAAGAGTGACTAGTTAAATTTTAAAATTTTCTCAATATTATTAAAGGATGTTGTTACTCAAAGGAGACGGAAATGAAACCGATGTTGTGTGAGACTCTAACCCAACAATGCATAGATAGGAATGAAAAATATCAAGTTTTGTTCGATGAATCCTATTTACGGGAGGGGAAGAGGAGTTTTCTGGAACAATCTTGAACTATGATATATAATTTTCTTTTGAAAATGCAATATCAACAAATCATGACCAATGCCAATTCTCTATTCATTATATTTTAACAATCAAATGCCAATATTTTCGAAATAAAAATTTTCTTTAAAAAAGAAAAATGTTTTTTTTTTTTTAATTTCAATAGAAACCACACAACAGTGTTGGAACTAAGAAAAACAAACAACCAATGAAAAGCAATATACAAAGAACCCAAACCAATCTTTCAATGAAGACAAACATAACAAGCAGACATGACTAGTCTTTTCAAATGCGTGAGAGTAACAATTTCCCAAGTAATGTGCAATTGAAAAAGACAAATAATCCCAACTTTTAAATTGATCACCAGCTCCCAACCAAACAAGCACTCGGATTTCAGGACCAGATATTATATCCTTGTTAAGAAAAGGTCAAGAGACAAGAGTTGAGAAAAAATGAACAAGAAGAGTTTTTGATTACCGAAGACTAATCATTCACAAAATCCGAAGTCAAGAAACAATCAATCAGTGGACCAAGAAGTTCTCTTTAGACACACATACAAGTCTGGGCATCTGAGCATACAAAAACCTTAATCCCAAAATTTTGTAGATGGGTTCGCAGGCAGGCAGTGGTGTACAGTGCGAGAATGGAGCATTCTCACAGGCTAGCCACAAGAAGAGTGTGAGAGGTTCACATTGGACTAAAACACAGGGTGCGAACTCTAGGGGTTCTCACAGGCTACATAAGGGTTCAGTGTGAGACTGCCTGAAACTAAGCAAAATTTGGAAAAAAGACAAAATTTTTTAAGGAACCTCTGGACCCAAAGAGTCTGTCAGGGTCTCCTCAAGACTCGGAGATTGATAGAGATGAAAAAATGGTAAGGTAAGAGAAAATGGCCAAAGAAAAACACCAAAAACCACAAAAAAATTGGGTTGCATCCCCAGTGGAGTCACCAATTTTGTTATTGGACCAATTGGTAGGTGCGGACACTAATAGATCTCCCTAGATCCACCTGGATATAGAAAAAAATAGGATAGGACATGACTCTTTCCCTAAGTTGTAATCATTGAATCTGCTAATAGGGAGGAACAAGTGACATACCTTTATATCGCTTCCTCAGGTCTCTATTTCTCTCGCTTCGCTTTGGTGCTCTCATGAGGTCAAGTCCAAGACAACACAAACCAACCAAAGTGAAGATAGAAAAATGTATTCAACGTCAACTTATGCGTATGATCAAGGAATTACGCAATAAAGTAAGAGTGACTTTATGGGAAAGGTAAATGCCGTTGTATCATATTAATTGAAAGTAGAAGATACAACCTGATCGCCTTGATGTCACAAGCTTCCTTTCAGTGACCCTTGGTTCCAACACACACACTTTCTCTATACTTGCATGAAGAAGATCCAATTCCTCTTGATAGACCAACTAGAGCCTTCAAGCCTCTGTCCAAGTAGGGTTCTTCAAACAATTCTATCACCATTTCTTCATTCAATCTTTCTTAACCTTTTCCATGAGAAACCTTTCAATATATAGGAGAATGAGAGATGGTTACACGGATGAGAATAATCCCATCAAATCTGAGAAGTCAGTAAAATGACAACCATACGAACGCCAACACGATTTCTAGAAGATTCCCTTCTATAACCCTCGAGACCTCTTCCTCTTTCCAAGCCTAAAAACAGGTTCACACCCTGTGTATGGAGAAAACTACGAGAATTTCACACCCTAAGTGTAGGTGGCTTGTGAGAATGAGGGATTCTCGCACCCTAGGCCATAGGCAACCTGCGAACTCACTTTAAAAATATTTTTTTGGAAGGAGGTAAGGGCCACTTTTCTTAGGCAAAAAGACCTTGTTGGGAGCCTGAATACACCATTGTTAAGATATCACCAAGATGACCAAAATCATGTGTAACAGTATCCAGCCCTTAGCACTTTGTGGCTAGTGGTATCTCCACCAAAATGACCCCCGACATCACCGGAATGCAGTTCACCCAACACCTTTTTGGATTCCTCTTTTTCTAAACAACGCAGAAAAACACCATCAAAATTCTTTCGAAATAATATATCATTAATTAATTGGAAAGAAGAAGATTTAAGCCTAAGTTATCTTTTTTTTTTGGGATAAATATTACGAGGAGCAGTTCCATACAAAAAATAAAATTTGATATTCTTATACCATGAGTTAGGAACAATTTGTGTACAGCTGATCTGTTTTTCATCATGTTGATTTACAATTGATGTATTTATTTGACTTTCTAATTTCTCAACTGAATCAGCCACCAATTTACAAAGGCCTTGACCTCTAACAATTTGTGCAGGTACTATTTCAAGGTCATACTCTTGCATTGATGTCATCCAATTTTCCCTTTTCTCTTCCATCTCTTTTTGCACTAACATATTTCTTAGAGCAGGGTAAGGAACAATAATTTTTGTCCTGGATTTTAACAGGTAAGACCTGAAATGTTTAACATCTTTAAAAATAGCGTAATCCTATTGATCTACCACGTGGTAATTTAGTTCTTCTCCTTTAAAGGTAGAGCTCATAAATGGTATGGCTATCTCATTGTTTTCAGTATTTTTCTGCGTAAGTACAACGACATAAGATTTGTCAGATGCAAAAGTGTATAATGTAAAATCCTGAGAAAAGTTAGGGCTCATCAGGGAAGGTGCCTTGATTATGGATTTTTTGATAGAATCAAAATCTTGACTCTCTTGTGCTCCCCATCTGTATAAAACATCCTTTTTAATCAGATTTGGTAGAGGTCTAACCATTTCAGAAAAAAACTCGGGACAAATCCTTTGACAAAATTAATTTTACCCAAAAAGGATTGCATGGACTTTTTGAAAGAAGGAGGGGGAAGGTTGGCAATGTCTTGGGTTATTTCAGGATCAATTATCATTCCATCTTTAGAAACTATAAACCCGAGCAATTTCCATTGTTCTACTGATAAGAATGATTTTTTAGGATTGAGTGAAATGCCAAACTTGCGATATCGTTCTAACATAGCCCTAAGTTGAGACAAGTGATCTTTCTTGTTTTTGGAAAAGATAGTGATGTCGTCTAGATAGACCACAACTAACTAGTTTATGAGGCCACGGAAAGCAATGCCCATTGCTCTCTGAAAAGTGGCACAAACATTTATCAGTCCAAAATTCATTTTTATGTAGGTGTAGGTGCCCCATGGGTTACAAAAGCTGGTTTTAAGCTAGTCTGAAGGAGACATAAGGACCTTGTTATATCCTGAGAAACCATCTAATAAATATAGTCTTTCAGAACCATATACTTGTTGCAGAATTTGTTCCATTGGAGGAACAGGGTAGTTGTCTTTATCAGAGGCTCGGTTTAAATTTCAAAAATCGACACAAAGTCGAATTTGTCCACTCTTATTCCTTACAGGGACTAAGTTAGATACCCATTGAGTATGCCTAACTAGAAAAATTATCTTTGCAGTAAGTGATTTGTTTAGTTTCCTTTTTATGGTAGGTTCCAATTTAGGATGCATTTTCCTCAATTTTTGTTGGAAAGCCTGAGTTTGGGGTTTCATAGGAATTATGTGTTGTATGATGTTTGGATTGAAAGTATTTAAATCATCATATGTCCAAGAAAATACATCTTTAAATTCTTTGAACAATTTTATAAAAGAATACCTTTCTTGTTCAGAACACCCTTTTCCCAGATTGATATTTTGAGGACTATCCCGTGTTCATAAGTTTACAGTTTCATACATCAAAGAGGAACTGTTTGTTTTGCAATTGACTACCCCTCTAAACTTGTCATGTAGGTCATAAAATTTCTCTAATGTCACAATATATTTGGGGATATAGTTTACCAACTCGGATGATGAATCCAGAGATCAAGGATCGGATATTACCGTGAAATCTCGAAGATTTTTGTCATGAGTGCTTTCATCAATAACTGCATCCTGGAAGGTGTCTTCCATATGCAAGAAATTTATGATCTGGTGATCATCATCAAATACTCGCCAGTTTGTGATGTTGTCAGGAATCGATGGTCTGCATAAAAATTCGATCGAGAACGCATTAGGAGAAATACCTTCAGCAGGAAATAATTTAGAAGCAACATTATCTAGTAAATCAACTTCTGAATTACTCATCCTAGGGATGGAATTTATATTGAATGCTAGAAATTTGTGCATTAAATCCCATACTTAGTTTGGTAATTCTTCAAATGCGGTGACAAACAATGTATTTCATGTCTTACATGTTTGACTACAATTTATGAATCACCAAATACTACCAAATTTTGCACGTCCATGTCCAGTTCCTTCCTTAGTCCCTGCAGAAGTTCTTTGTACTATGTCATTTTATTAGTACATTCAAACTCTAATCGATAAGCAATAAATGTTTTATTACCCATGGGATCGATAAGAACACAACCAACACCTTCCCCTTCCCAGGATTTGGATCCATCAAAATATAAGGACCATATTTGTTCATCATTGACAATGTTCGGTGTACTTGGCAAAGTCGTTGTCTGTGTATAGGAGGTTACTTCAGATTTTTGTTTGGTGATGGAAGAAATTTCAGTCATAAAATTACCAAAAACGGTATTCATTCCCTGCGTATCAATCAAATTTTCCGCAATAATAAAAAACTCATTTGGTTCGTTTACATCTGTCACCATATACTTCAGGTAACGTTATTTGTTTATTCTAATCTTTTTGGGATGTCCATTTTAGGGCAGCCATAAATGAGACCAGTCTTTACCAAAATAGACATGTAACTGTTCTGACCAATCTCTACTAAAAAACAGACCATAAACTTTAGGAATGTCAACAACAATAATATCAATTACTTGATGAACTTTGGGATTGGACGATAATCTTATCAACACGTTTTTGAGTTCACCAATAACTTTGACATTAGTTCGATCTAACTGAATAATCTTCAAATCAGAAGCTTTTAGTTCAGTGTTAATTTTCAGGCACACAGACAAAGGAATCACATTTGATGATGCGCCAGAATCAACCATATAGTTATGTACATTCCTATTGAAAATTTCAAAAGTTAATAAAAAAGGAGGCACATTTTTCCGTACAGAAACAAAAGAGCTCTGCTGATTTTTTATTGTTGTACCTGAAACAATTTTATCTAAGTTTCCTACTGTTTTTTCTTATGCGTCCCTTTTGTCCTAGTTTTCCGATGAATTTTTACCTGGGAAATCTTTAGCTTTGTTTAAGTCAGTGTCTGCTAATGTTTTGTGGATCAGATCATTCTTTTTATTATTTTCAGCAATGCTTTGGAGCATTTTCTGTAGGATAAGTGGAAATTTCAGCATTTCAAAAACTGAGATGTTCAACTAAATCATACTCTAAAATTGGGGCAGCTAGGTTTTGTCTTGTTTCAATATCTTTGGCTATTTTGAAACCGCATTTTTATTTGTTTCGGGTGATGGCTTGTTTTGTGTTTTACTTCTAGTGTTATAGGGATGAATAGTTTCAAAGTTTACTTGAAAGATGTTGTCGAACATGTGCCAAAAAATGGGAGGGGAGGAATCCTCCTCATCACATGTTTCTTCCTCACCAGTATCATCATAATTCTCAGGAGGAGCAAAAACAAAATTTTCATGTGCTTCCAATATTGTTTGCAAAGCATACTATAGACCTTCGAAGTTTAGACCTTTTGTTGTTGGGTTTGGCCGGTTTTGAGGAAAAGGTTTTCTAAAAGGTGGTATGAAACCTCCTTTACTTGTAGATGCTTCCTCACCTGTTCTTTTCAAGTCAATGACCTGATTGGATAATTTCTAGAAAGCTTTCTGAAAACTCTCCAAGTCTAAAGTTTCTTTTTGATTTTTATCTTGAGGAGGCCTAGTGAGAAAATCTATTTTATTTTTAGAAGATGGAGTTGTTTCATCTTCACTAATTAGATTATATTTCAAGCTCAAAATGTCTTTCTCAATTAGGACTGCCTCCTCAAAGGATTCTAATAATATGTTCTTTTTGGACCTTTTAAACCATATGGCTATGTTTTTATGAAGGGCCTTAGTATAATATGCAACAATCAAGTTTTATGCAGGCATCAAATCTACAGGGATATTATTTTTCAGTGTTAGGAATCTTTGGTTAAATTCTTTAAATTTTTCTTTAGAGTTCATCTTTAAACTAGAGAGTTCCATTACCAAGACTTCTGGAGATTTATCATCTCCAAATTTTTCTAAAAAATAGGTTTCAAACTTGTCCCAAGAGACAATGGTCTGAGGTTGTTGTGAAAAATACCAAGTTGAGGCATTCCCCTCAAAATTGTAAGGGAATATTCTTCACATGACATCTTCGTGTTTGACAGTTTGGAGTCTAACAACTAGCATAAATTTCTTGATGTCATCCTCAACTGATTGCTTCACAACTGAATCAAATTTGGGCAGCCATTTCTCCATATGTTTAGGGAATGGGTGTTAGGGTCCAGGCACAACCACGACATCTTGATCGAGCCAAGTTCTGGAAATATTATTTTGGTTTTCCATGGCAGTTGGTGGAGTCGAAGACTGAGATGGTTTAGATGAAGAACTGCCTTCGTCTGAGGATTCCCCTTCTAAAGAAGGTGGAGAAGAACTAGGTGGGGATGGTGGGATACCATATCCTCTAGCACCAAGGATAAGTGCTTCAGCAGGATTGGTAATATTACCACCTAAAGGGTTTTCATGCAGACTAGTGTCTTGAGGTTTTTCTTGAAGATTTGTGAAATCAATGGGTTGATTAATTTGTCTACCAGGTTGTATGATTTAGGATAAAACACTTTGATTTCTTATGATCGACTGACGAACAATTTCTAGATGTCAATCCCTTGAGGAAATGGTGTCACTGGTTCAACGAGAATGTTAGGGGTGGTGTTTGAGGTAGTAGTTGGGTCAAGTGTAGCGTTATTGTCTGAAAGACTATGCATTATGAAATGATAACAATTTTTTGGGAGAGTCTTACGACCTCCATGTGCAATCATTGAATTTCAGGCTCTCCTTCTAGTGTCATTCGTTGATGGGCATTTATGACACACAGTCAACGAGAATGATAGATCTGGACCGGGGTTGTCTATTTAACCCAAGTCGTTTGGTATGATCTAACCAAATGGGTTTAATGACTATGTTATCCAACTAGGGTCCTAAAAAATATGAAAGGAAATAAACTAATCTTAAGCTATAATTCTAACAATCAACACACTAATTACAAAATGTTGAGATAATAGTGTTAATATACAAAGATTTTACACAATTGTACAAGGTTTAAATAAAATCTTGTGAAAATAATTGTTTGATAAATTTTTTGAAAAAGATCAAATATGAACAATACTCTTTTTGATGTTTAAATATATTGAACTAATAAACACTAAGTGAATACGATTTTAATGATGACACAAAAATAGACAAAGCTAATTAATGAAATCACCGTTCATTCATATGTAAACAACTTTAAATAAAAGAAAACAATACATCTACTAACCTCTAACTGATAAACAATAAACTAAGATCCTCTCTCTGCGTTGTATGAGCTCCTGCTTGTTCTATACTTAAGGGAAACCTATGATAGAAACAATCAATAGTACTTCCTGAAGAAATTCAAGGAAGTGTTTCATGCTTTGGAGTGAATTTATAACAACAGAAAGATAACTAAGTAAATATCCAGTGACCTCAATATAACGGATAGCTTAGGACGAAATAAATCTCAATCCTGGGCATTGATATTATCAACCATTTAGTATCAGAAGTAAACTAATAAATAACTAAATAATTGATCGATCAGAAGTACAAACTAAACGTACATATCATGGAAAACATTCAAATAATCAACGATATGAAATATCATGTGGAGACAAGGATAAAGATATATCAACACAAATAACATCTTATAACATAGACATAATAGGAGAATAAAATGAAACAAGCATTGCATAGTTCACACAGGTCTAAAGCCAACAACGAACTGCTTTCCCATATCACTTCCAAAATTATATGTCCATACTGTGGTCTAGAAAAACCATTTCCTTAACACTAAACAACAACAACTATTTAAACATGTCTTGGATCAATTACCTCTTATCATAAAAGATAGAGGATGATCCCTGAAAATAAGTTTGTTTTGCAAAAAATAGAATAACAACAGGAATACTCCTATAGGATTCCTTATATAAAAAATAATTACATTAATGACATTGCTTTTTTTCAAAAATGAAAAATTACTTAATCTAATTGAACTGTTTGACCATGATTCTTTTTCCTTAAACACTACATCATAACTTGTTGCTTACCTGAAAAGATAAAACGAAATCATAGTTTAGACAATAATAGAAATAAATAATTTTAAATAGACTGGCTACAAAATATTTCGATTCTATAGCTAGTCTTAAAATAAAATAAAAATCGGAAGTGAAGCCATTGATTGTTTTTCAAATAGGACCAAATCACAAAACTCAAAACAAATATTTACCATTTCAGAGTTTTGATAAAGAAGCATATGATAAATCTAAATTTATGATGGTGTTGAAATTCGTTGAGTTTTTGATAATTACATTACCAGCCCGTTTAATCCTCTTGTTTTCCTTATCAGTGTTCGATCGAACACATTCTTTTAATTCTTCATTTTCCCTCTTGAGAAAGGATTTTCGTGATACCATTTTATTAAGCCCTAATATTGGCTCATTACCCCTTAATTGGGTCATATTAGATTAGTAATGTTATTTTATTTATGTCAGCTTTAGGCCATTAGTTGTAATTATACCTCCTAGTCTCCTAT
>JZKD02S1108798.1:0-13023 GCA_000966675.3 Picea glauca | reverse complement strand
TTAGGATGAAATGATCATTTTCTCTAGTATTAAACTCTTATAAGTTTATTATGATATGGTTACCCATTTTAATCAACCAATATTTAGGTGTCCAGGTCATGCTAAGATAACTGTCCATTACTCTAATACTTTTGTAAGTCCTAAGCTTCCAAACATTTATATGTGTCATACTATGCAGAACTCGGACTATGGAGGACTTAGGATTCATCATCCAAAAATTATTTCTTATGAAAAATAATTCTAAGTGTGGAGAGGAGAAAGTATCTGTGATCGATGATATTGAGAAATCATTCCAACTGTTGGATCTCGAAGAAGGAGATACGTTGGATCACACCCTCTACGTGGTATTATGTATCAGGGTTCAAAGGTTGGAAGCATTTATTTTCGACTGCAAAAGTCGCAAAGTGACGAGCACTGAGGGCTCATGTGACACATGGAACATCCATTAGGTGGGGACTATGTGTTTGATAGGTGGTGCAAGAGTCATGAAATGTTGAGCATTGAGGGCTCGTGCGACATGTGGCACATACGTTAGGTGGGGACTGTGCGATTGATAGGTGGTGCAAACATACAACGCACTCAAAGGGAAGAAGTAGGTGACAGGTGGCGTACACATGTCACCTTGGAAGGATTCAACCCATCAATGAATTATCGTGCCTCGGGGTTTCACAAAGGAGGAGCACGAGGGTTTAGCTTAGCCCACAATTATAGGTAGCAGGCGCTAGCGAGGAGGAAGCCATACTCATATCGCATCTCGGGTATCATAGGTTTGAATTCGAGGGTCTTCGACTCACGAACTCATGAGATCGTGAGTCATGACAGGTGCTTGCGTTAAGGACTTGTTTATGGTCATATCACAAAGGCGTTAAAGAGAGGGAGTCTATTCTAGGTGGAATAAGCACATTGTACTAGTAGAGTCAACCGCCTGTTGACTTTTGCATGTCGCAAATCGGGGAATAGAAGGGTCTGCTACCTTATATGAAAGACCTTTGAAGTCATGGACCCTGAAGGAATATTATTGATTAAGGTCTAGGTCACGGAGCAGGATCACAAAGAAAGGCTTAGGGGAGGAGCTTGTCATACGACAACCTTATTTGGGTTTTCAACGATCGAAAGGCCAGAACCAAGGTACTTTGTTTTGACTTCCCAGAGTCTCGATTTGCGAAGGGTGCCTCTTGGCTTGGCCTAAGGGCATAGCACTAGGGTTACATGGAGGTGAAGACTCCCGCCTAGTGCGTGTTTTTACCGGTGGAGTTTTCATGGAGGGCCTATGGATTGTGTAAATTGAGGTTCCAAATAAGGACTCGAGGGAGCCTTTTCGGCTCAAAGAGAATTTAAAATGATCCTAAGCAGATCTCGGCCATCCTTTTCATGGGAAAGGTACTTGGGTTCCTTAATACAAACCCTTCGGGATTTAATCGTCTCTGATGAAAAGGTTGAATTTTTTCCTTGGTCTGTAATTGTAAAGTACCCGGTTTGAAGTTCAATTCTTGGTTGTCAAGGAAATGATCATTATAATAATCTACCATATACATTATTTATAATTTCATTGGCTACATAGTTTCATACCTACCCTATATCTGGGCTCGAACTTTTTGCCTGTGTTTAATTAATGCAAGATTCAAGACTCTTCTTATTTTCATGTTGCATAATGAAAGTAGAATAATACAGAATGATTAAGTTATGACTGTCAACAGTATTCCGATATCAATATAACTTCTTGAAGTAGACCATTTCATTTTACTTTCGATTCTAGCGTCAGATATAATATATAAAAAAGGGGTTCCAAATTGTTATCTTTCAATTTTATAGGTCTTTACGCATCTAGCATTCTATTTACATGTTGTTGATACATACTATTGATTAGTATATGATTCATATAATACATGAACAAACATATATAATATTAACTATTTATGTTGTAGATAGTCCACTTTTGGTTTGCTATGACGGCAATACAGTTTCCAAAATAATATATATGTATAATATACAAACATATATATAATCCATAGGATTTTTGTTGTCTCGTATTTCTCTTCAATTCCAAGTTATACTAGAAAGGAAGTCTCTGCTAAGTGATACAATTTTCTGAAATTTAATTACAGAGATACACCTAAACGTTTATATATGTACAAACTTACTCAACTCTGATTATACATAGATAGATATTCTTAATATTTCAGTCACAAGAATGAACATATGCCTATAAGTATATCTGTTCCTTTCAAGCACATCACACACAAATAATCCTAACTAGAATTTTGATTACAGAGTTATACATATCCTGTAGATGGATCTATTCTTTCAAGTTCATTTGTATATAGATAGTTTTTCCTAGCATTTTAGTTTCAGGAAGAACCATTCCCAGAATTTAGTCTTTTATTATTAAATTCATACTACGAACATATATCATCCATGGAAATTATTTCAACTTAGCACAATTAGATGCATAATTTCAGATACACAAATCATTCAAACAAAGCAAGAGAAGATTTTACATATATGAACCAGTGCGCGGGAAGACAAAGGGAACAACCATGTTCCTCCCAACCATAGAATAGGGCAGCGAAAATCACTTTCTAGATTCACCCCCTAGCCTGACCATAAATCCATGGCGGAGAGCTTGGAAAACTTCTCCTCAAAAATGTCCTTCAAATCCAATAGATTCCTCTTTCCTCACACTCACTCAGTAGTGTTCATAATAGCAAGGAAAAACCAATAGTCTCCTTTCCCAGAATACTTGTCAGCATCCTGCCTCCTCATATATGCTATTTATCAATTTGCCTATGTCTTTTCCCTCCCTTGGGAAGTTTCAGAGCTTTCTAAATCCCTAATTTTCAAGGGATGCCAATGGCCAAATCATTGATTTTCCACTTGTAATAATCAACTGACGTAAACACGCACCACCCAGGGGCACGTCCGCTCACACAAGACCTTCCTCTCTTCTCGGCCTGAAGAACTCAAGGGTTCTCCTAATTCCCCATCGAGAATATTCCTACCCACAGATTCTCTTCGTTGCGTGATCCCCTTCCTTAACTTCTTGGCGGATCGAAACTCACGAATTCGCGAGTCCAAAGGTTATACACTAGGTTCTTGGATCCCCGAGACCCGATGGTCAGTCAACTCACTGACTTTTCCCTGAGGGATTTCGCTACTCGCGACCTCGATACTCATGATATCAACCCTTTGGTTTTCCAACCTCTGATATCCGAGGTACCGAAACTCCGAGGCGCACGTGTGACTTGACTCGTCCACACCCGTGACTTCTCTCAGGACTTCCATGCTATTGCTACCTCTCTCCCTCACGACTTCGCTACTCGCAAGTTTGAATACCTTCCCCATCAACTCCTGAGGTATGAGGTGCCGAAACTCATGACCTCGCTCCCTCGTGACTTCTCTTTTCACGAGGTCAAGTTCTTGAGCCTTTTCTCGCGAGGCTTCGATGCACGAGCCCACGTGCGGATCCAATGGTCCTCCTGTGATCTGGATCCAATGGCTATTCATCTCCTTGTGCATCACGTCCTCATGACTCGGAATACCCAATGGTTGGGCTCTCACCCTGCGAGCTCCCAAGTTTGCGAGATCCTTAGATCTCCTCCACCTATCCTTCTCAGATGGATGCTCCTGATCCTTTCGCCATTTCGTTGCCTCGTGACCTCGTGTCTTGTGACTTTTAACACCAAACACTTGGGTGTTCACCCTGCGACCTCCCAATATGCGAGGTGCCACCTGTCCATTGGCCAACTCTTGTGGATCCACCCTATCCTCGGAGTAGTCGATATCTCACTTCTCGCAATCTCATGACTCTCCTTACCAAACTTAGGACACTTTCCTCACGAGGTCCCGATAGGCGATCTCATGAACAATCCAACGGCCCTGGCTGACTTGGATCAATGGTGATGCCCCTCCTAAGTTTTGAATCCTCTCCATGCCTGCGCAATAACTACCTTGCACCTCTGGGAGATCCAATGGTTCTCAGAACCTCATGAAACCTCTTCTGAATATTTCGTCCATCCGTTCTCCCCTCGAGGATTCTGCAAAATAAAGGAGTGTCTCTCCACGAGACATGTTTGTTCGCTCGCCAACCTGCGACACTTTCCTCTGAATTCCAACAACAACTTCCCTACACTTAGCCTTCAGGGAGTTTAAAGGTCTATTACTCTTGATCTTTTTCATAACTTCAACAGTCTCTTAGGAAAAAAAGAGATCTCTTTGCACGCGCTGGCAACTCTGGCCTGAAACCTTTCACAGCGCAAACTTCTGGTGCTCTTCTTCAACGATATCACGAAGGTTCTATACCTCCTGAGCTTTCCCACTCTGACTCTTTTAGAGGGACTTGCAGGTTCTCCTTGCGGCAATCATTCAACAAATCTCCAGTGTTGAATCCCTTTGACTCTGCGCAACTCCTGCAGCAGCAGGTTTTGATTTCCTTTGCTCAGATTCACAACTGAGACTTCTACTTCAGCTTGCACACTTCTTTCACAGTTTCAACAACCCACTTCCACTTTTGGGTGAATGAGAATAGAAGTTAAACTACTGAGCCTTCATCAACACACTCCATGCAGATGACTTCAACTACACACTTTGTAGGAATCTCCTGGCTCAGATAGAGAAACAATTGAACCTCAATCTCTCTCCCTTCCAGACTTCAGTTTGAAACATGAAATCACATGCACAACATATACAAATAAATGCATAACAAGAAAGCAAACATTCCTGAGCATAACATTAATACACAAAGAAAACAACACAAACCATGAGCTTGAATCAAAGCTTCCTTCTATTAATTCAAACGCCTATACATGGGTGTTCTTCATACAATATTCTCTTCTTGCTCTTCTCTTCTCCTGAATGCTTCTTCTTCTTCTCAGATATGTTACAATGATACAATGAGGGTGTCTATATCTGGTTTCCCTCTCGAACTCTAAATTATCAAATCTAGACTTAAAATCCTATCTACCGACATTAAATCTATTAAATGCCGACTATCTACCAAAGGACGAGAGCTTAAGGCTCAAGGTCCAATACAATATACAATGAACCTTCATAAATGGCTTCATTAAAAGACTTGTGGTACAATCCCAAAGTATTTTCAAAAGTTTGGGTTTGATTATCCAGTTGATCTCCGCTTGATGTGCTGGCTCGCTTGATGAGTTGGCAATGCTCCTACATCATACTTCTCGGCTTGAAAACTTTCATGGGCTCCTGTCCATGAGGTCCTGCACGGTCTATCCATGCTTTTGAATCACTACTTCAGTCTCCCAGCTGGCATCTTCTACTAGATGGTTCTTCTATTTGACCAGATACTCGAAGTATTCTTTTCTCCTGGTCTTTTTGCTCACCCTCTTGTCAAGTATATGCTCCATCTGTGGCTTCTCTGCAATCGACATATTCTTCTGCCACTGGATCTATGGCTGTTCATCGCTTCCATCTCCTGCTTCTTCATCCTTATATTGATATAAGTTTGAGACATTGAATGTCGGAGATATTCTGATCTCATCCGACAACTCAATTTCATAAGCGTTTTCTCCCAACCTCTTCAGGACTCTGCATGGCCCAATTTTCTTCATTTTTATCTTATTGTATGTTCCCCTTGGGAACCTTTATTTCCTTAGATGTGCCAGAACTATATCACCAACTTCAAACTGAAGTTGTCTCCAATGTTGATCCGCTCTGCGCTTATATTCCTGGTTTGATTCCAACAATCACTCCTTCACCCTGCTGTGAAGTTCTTGCATCGCCTCTATGAATTCTTCAGAGTTTGCGCTCTTAGTCATTATCTGCTCTGAATATCTCAGTTCATATACTCCTCTTGGCTTCCTACCATATACAATATCAAATGGACTTTTTCCTGTGCTCCTGTTCACTGAATCGTTGTAAGCAAACTCTGCCTGTGGCAACACATTGTCCCAACTGCTGTGGTGCTCTATCACCAAGCTTCTTAATAAATCTCCCAGACATCTATTTACCACCTCTGTTTGTCCATCTATATAAGGATGATAAGAAGAACTAAACATCAAGTTAGTCCCCATCTTATTCCAGAGTGTCCTCCATAAATGTCCAATGAATTTCGTATCCCTGTTCGATACTATGCTTCTAGGTAACCCATGAAGTCTAACGATCTCCTTGAAAAAAAAAATTGCGATGTGATAAAATGTGCCATTTTAGAAAGCCTGTCCACGAACACAAATATGGAATCAACACCTCTTTGTGTCCTCGGCAACCCCAATACAAAATCCATGCTAATCGCCTCCCATGGTCTTTCTGGTATGGGTAATGGTTGATAGAATCCCGCATTCTGCTTCCTGCCCTTTGAATGCTGGAAAATTCTACATCTGTCGACAAAATTCTTGACATCTATTCTCATCCTCAACCAAAAATATGCTTTGTTCATCTTTGCAAATGTTTTGTCGTGGCCAAAATTCCCTGCCAAGCCCCCACTGTGTTTTTCTTTTAACAGATTCTCCCTCATGGAGCAATTTGGAATACACAGCTGATTTTCTCTGAACAANTTAGGATGAAATGATCATTTTCTCTAGTATTAAACTCTTATAAGTTTATTATGATATGGTTACCCATTTTAATCAACCAATATTTAGGTGTCCAGGTCATGCTAAGATAACTGTCCATTACTCTAATACTTTTGTAAGTCCTAAGCTTCCAAACATTTATATGTGTCATACTATGCAGAACTCGGACTATGGAGGACTTAGGATTCATCATCCAAAAATTATTTCTTATGAAAAATAATTCTAAGTGTGGAGAGGAGAAAGTATCTGTGATCGATGATATTGAGAAATCATTCCAACTGTTGGATCTCGAAGAAGGAGATACGTTGGATCACACCCTCTACGTGGTATTATGTATCAGGGTTCAAAGGTTGGAAGCATTTATTTTCGACTGCAAAAGTCGCAAAGTGACGAGCACTGAGGGCTCATGTGACACATGGAACATCCATTAGGTGGGGACTATGTGTTTGATAGGTGGTGCAAGAGTCATGAAATGTTGAGCATTGAGGGCTCGTGCGACATGTGGCACATACGTTAGGTGGGGACTGTGCGATTGATAGGTGGTGCAAACATACAACGCACTCAAAGGGAAGAAGTAGGTGACAGGTGGCGTACACATGTCACCTTGGAAGGATTCAACCCATCAATGAATTATCGTGCCTCGGGGTTTCACAAAGGAGGAGCACGAGGGTTTAGCTTAGCCCACAATTATAGGTAGCAGGCGCTAGCGAGGAGGAAGCCATACTCATATCGCATCTCGGGTATCATAGGTTTGAATTCGAGGGTCTTCGACTCACGAACTCATGAGATCGTGAGTCATGACAGGTGCTTGCGTTAAGGACTTGTTTATGGTCATATCACAAAGGCGTTAAAGAGAGGGAGTCTATTCTAGGTGGAATAAGCACATTGTACTAGTAGAGTCAACCGCCTGTTGACTTTTGCATGTCGCAAATCGGGGAATAGAAGGGTCTGCTACCTTATATGAAAGACCTTTGAAGTCATGGACCCTGAAGGAATATTATTGATTAAGGTCTAGGTCACGGAGCAGGATCACAAAGAAAGGCTTAGGGGAGGAGCTTGTCATACGACAACCTTATTTGGGTTTTCAACGATCGAAAGGCCAGAACCAAGGTACTTTGTTTTGACTTCCCAGAGTCTCGATTTGCGAAGGGTGCCTCTTGGCTTGGCCTAAGGGCATAGCACTAGGGTTACATGGAGGTGAAGACTCCCGCCTAGTGCGTGTTTTTACCGGTGGAGTTTTCATGGAGGGCCTATGGATTGTGTAAATTGAGGTTCCAAATAAGGACTCGAGGGAGCCTTTTCGGCTCAAAGAGAATTTAAAATGATCCTAAGCAGATCTCGGCCATCCTTTTCATGGGAAAGGTACTTGGGTTCCTTAATACAAACCCTTCGGGATTTAATCGTCTCTGATGAAAAGGTTGAATTTTTTCCTTGGTCTGTAATTGTAAAGTACCCGGTTTGAAGTTCAATTCTTGGTTGTCAAGGAAATGATCATTATAATAATCTACCATATACATTATTTATAATTTCATTGGCTACATAGTTTCATACCTACCCTAGATCTGGGCTCGAACTTTTTGCCTGTGTTTAATTAATGCAAGATTCAAGACTCTTCTTATTTTCATGTTGCATAATGAAAGTAGAGTAATACAGAATGATTAGGTTATGACTGTCAACAGTATTCCGATATCAATATAACTTCTTGAAGTAGACCATTTCATTTTACTTTTGATTCTAGCGTCAGATATAATATATAAAAAAGGGGTTCCAAATTGTTATCTTTCAATTTTATAGGTCTTTATGCATCTAACATTCTGTTTACATGTTGTTGATACATACTATTGATCAATATATGATTCATATAATACATGAACAAACATATATAATATTAACTATTTATGTTGTAGATAGTCCACTTTTGGTTTGCTATGATGGCAATACAGTTTCCAAAATAATATACATGTATAATATATAAACATATATATAATCCATAGGATTTTTGTTGTCTCGTATTTCTCTTCAATTCCAAGTTATACTAGAAAGGAAGTCTCCGCTAAGTGATACAATTTTCTGAAATTTAATTACAGAGATACACCTAAACGTTTATATATGTACAAACTTACTCAACTCTGATTATACATAGATAGATATTCTTAATATTTTAGTCACAAGAATGAACATATGCCTATAAGTATATCTGTTCCTTTCAAGCACATCACACACAAATAATCCTAACTAGAATTTTGATTACAGAGTTAGACATATCCTGTAGATGGATCTATTCTTTCAAGTTCATTTGTATATAGATAGTTTTTCCTAGCATTTTAGTTTTAGGAAGAACCATTCCCAGAATTTAGTCTTTTATTATTAAATTCATACTACAAACATATATCATCCATGGAAATTATTTCAACTTAGCACAATTAGATGCATAATTTCAGATACACAAATCATTCAAACAAACCAGGAGAATATTTTACATATATGAACCAGTGCACGGGAAGACAAAGGGAACAACCATGTTCCTCCCAACCATAGAATAGAGCAGCGAAAATCACTTTCTAGATTCACCCCCTAGCCTGACCATAAATCCATGGCGGAGAGCTTGGAAAACTTCTCCTCAAAAATGTCCTTCAAATCCAATAGATTCCTCTTTCCTCACACTCACTCAGTAGTGTTCATAATAGCAAGGAAAAACCAATAGTCTCCTTTCCCAGAATACTTGTCAGCATCCTGCCTCCTCATATATGCTATTTATCAATTTGCCTATGTCTTTTCCCTCCCTTGGGAAGTTTCAGAGCTTTCTAAATCCCTAATTTTCAAGGGATGCCAATGGCCAAATCATTGATTTTCCACTTGTAATAATCAACTGACGTAAACACGCACCACCCAGGGGCACGTCCGCTCACACAAGACCTTCCTCTCTTCTCGGCCTGAAGAACTCAAGGGTTCTCCTAATTCCCCATCGAGAATATTCCTACCCACAGATTCTCTTCGTTGCGTGATCCCCTTCCTTAACTTCTTGGCGGATCGAAACTCACGAATTCGCGAGTCCAAAGGTTATACACTAGGTTCTTGGATCCCCGAGACCCGATGGTCAGTCAACTCACTGACTTTTCCCTGAGGGATTTCGCTACTCGCGACCTCGATACTCATGATATCAACCCTTTGGTTTTCCAACCTCTGATATCCGAGGTACCGAAACTCCGAGGCGCACGTGTGACTTGACTCGTCCACACCCGTGACTTCTCTCAGGACTTCCATGCTATTGCTACCTCTCTCCCTCACGACTTCGCTACTCGCAAGTTTGAATACCTTCCCCATCAACTCCTGAGGTATGAGGTGCCGAAACTCATGACCTCGCTCCCTCGTGACTTCTCTTTTCACGAGGTCAAGTTCTTGAGCCTTTTCTCGCGAGGCTTCGATGCACGAGCCCACGTGCGGATCCAATGGTCCTCCTGTGATCTGGATCCAATGGCTATTCATCTCCTTGTGCATCACGTCCTCATGACTCGGAATACCCAATGGTTGGGCTCTCACCCTGCGAGCTCCCAAGTTTGCGAGATCCTTAGATCTCCTCCACCTATCCTTCTCAGATGGATGCTCCTGATCCTTTCGCCATTTCGTTGCCTCGTGACCTCGTGTCTTGTGACTTTTAACACCAAACACTTGGGTGTTCACCCTGCGACCTCCCAATATGCGAGGTGCCACCTGTCCATTGGCCAACTCTTGTGGATCCACCCTATCCTCGGAGTAGTCGATATCTCACTTCTCGCAATCTCATGACTCTCCTTACCAAACTTAGGACACTTTCCTCACGAGGTCCCGATAGGCGATCTCATGAACAATCCAACGGCCCTGGCTGACTTGGATCAATGGTGATGCCCCTCCTAAGTTTTGAATCCTCTCCATGCCTGCGCAATAACTACCTTGCACCTCTGGGAGATCCAATGGTTCTCAGAACCTCATGAAACCTCTTCTGAATATTTCGTCCATCCGTTCTCCCCTCGAGGATTCTGCAAAATAAAGGAGTGTCTCTCCACGAGACATGTTTGTTCGCTCGCCAACCTGCGACACTTTCCTCTGAATTCCAACAACAACTTCCCTACACTTAGCCTTCAGGGAGTTTAAAGGTCTATTACTCTTGATCTTTTTCATAACTTCAACAGTCTCTTAGGAAAAAAAGAGATCTCTTTGCACGCGCTGGCAACTCTGGCCTGAAACCTTTCACAGCGCAAACTTCTGGTGCTCTTCTTCAACGATATCACGAAGGTTCTATACCTCCTGAGCTTTCCCACTCTGACTCTTTTAGAGGGACTTGCAGGTTCTCCTTGCGGCAATCATTCAACAAATCTCCAGTGTTGAATCCCTTTGACTCTGCGCAACTCCTGCAGCAGCAGGTTTTGATTTCCTTTGCTCAGATTCACAACTGAGACTTCTACTTCAGCTTGCACACTTCTTTCACAGTTTCAACAACCCACTTCCACTTTTGGGTGAATGAGAATAGAAGTTAAACTACTGAGCCTTCATCAACACACTCCATGCAGATGACTTCAACTACACACTTTGTAGGAATCTCCTGGCTCAGATAGAGAAACAATTGAACCTCAATCTCTCTCCCTTCCAGACTTCAGTTTGAAACATGAAATCACATGCACAACATATACAAATAAATGCATAACAAGAAAGCAAACATTCCTGAGCATAACATTAATACACAAAGAAAACAACACAAACCATGAGCTTGAATCAAAGCTTCCTTCTATTAATTCAAACGCCTATACATGGGTGTTCTTCATACAATATTCTCTTCTTGCTCTTCTCTTCTCCTGAATGCTTCTTCTTCTTCTCAGATATGTTACAATGATACAATGAGGGTGTCTATATCTGGTTTCCCTCTCGAACTCTAAATTATCAAATCTAGACTTAAAATCCTATCTACCGACATTAAATCTATTAAATGCCGACTATCTACCAAAGGACGAGAGCTTAAGGCTCAAGGTCCAATACAATATACAATGAACCTTCATAAATGGCTTCATTAAAAGACTTGTGGTACAATCCCAAAGTATTTTCAAAAGTTTGGGTTTGATTATCCAGTTGATCTCCGCTTGATGTGCTGGCTCGCTTGATGAGTTGGCAATGCTCCTACATCATACTTCTCGGCTTGAAAACTTTCATGGGCTCCTGTCCATGAGGTCCTGCACGGTCTATCCATGCTTTTGAATCACTACTTCAGTCTCCCAGCTGGCATCTTCTACTAGATGGTTCTTCTATTTGACCAGATACTCGAAGTATTCTTTTCTCCTGGTCTTTTTGCTCACCCTCTTGTCAAGTATATGCTCCATCTGTGGCTTCTCTGCAATCGACATATTCTTCTGCCACTGGATCTATGGCTGTTCATCGCTTCCATCTCCTGCTTCTTCATCCTTATATTGATATAAGTTTGAGACATTGAATGTCGGAGATATTCTGATCTCATCCGACAACTCAATTTCATAAGCGTTTTCTCCCAACCTCTTCAGGACTCTGCATGGCCCAATTTTCTTCATTTTTATCTTATTGTATGTTCCCCTTGGGAACCTTTATTTCCTTAGATGTGCCAGAACTATATCACCAACTTCAAACTGAAGTTGTCTCCAATGTTGATCCGCTCTGCGCTTATATTCCTGGTTTGATTCCAACAATCACTCCTTCACCCTGCTGTGAAGTTCTTGCATCGCCTCTATGAATTCTTCAGAGTTTGCGCTCTTAGTCATTATCTGCTCTGAATATCTCAGTTCATATACTCCTCTTGGCTTCCTACCATATACAATATCAAATGGACTTTTTCCTGTGCTCCTGTTCACTGAATCGTTGTAAGCAAACTCTGCCTGTGGCAACACATTGTCCCAACTGCTGTGGTGCTCTATCACCAAGCTTCTTAATAAATCTCCCAGACATCTATTTACCACCTCTGTTTGTCCATCTATATAAGGATGATAAGAAGAACTAAACATCAAGTTAGTCCCCATCTTATTCCAGAGTGTCCTCCATAAATGTCCAATGAATTTCGTATCCCTGTTCGATACTATGCTTCTAGGTAACCCATGAAGTCTAACGATCTCCTTGAAAAAAAAAATTGCGATGTGATAAAATGTGCCATTTTAGAAAGCCTGTCCACGAACACAAATATGGAATCAACACCTCTTTGTGTCCTCGGCAACCCCAATACAAAATCCATGCTAATCGCCTCCCATGGTCTTTCTGGTATGGGTAATGGTTGATAGAATCCCGCATTCTGCTTCCTGCCCTTTGAATGCTGGAAAATTCTACATCTGTCGACAAAATTCTTGACATCTATTCTCATCCTCAACCAAAAATATGCTTTGTTCATCTTTGCAAATGTTTTGTCGTGGCCAAAATTCCCTGCCAAGCCCCCACTGTGTTTTTCTTTTAACAGATTCTCCCTCATGGAGCAATTTGGAATACACAGCTGATTTTCTCTGAACAA
>JZKD02S1108754.1:0-13023 GCA_000966675.3 Picea glauca | reverse complement strand
ATAAATCTTTGCTACTGAAACTTATTACAGTGATATGATGTTCAACAATGGCTTACCAGACTCATCACTGTTCTACTGCATTTCATTGCTCTGTCTGCCTTATTGCCTTTCTGCACACATCTCTTGCACTGTTTGTTCTTCAGCTTTTTATGCTCTGTGCGCCATGTCCATTCACTTGCGCAGTTCCTCTTCTGTGCTATTCATCTACTGCACTCTGATCCTTTTTCACACCTTCACCAACAACAACCACAACAAACTCCAACAGCAACAACAACCCAATCTCGTCTTTGTACCATGTATTTATAGCTTCTGTGCACCTTGTGCATGAAATGTTTGCAATGCCTCTGCATGCTGACTCCGCACCATTATCCTCCACCTCTCGAGTTCTCTGTCTGATCATCATCGCGACTCTTCAGATTCTCTTGGAGGTTCGCCCCGCGTGTCCAGCATCACTGTATGTTATACTGAGATTCCTCAGCCTCTATGGCAGTTTGAGACTCTTCATCGTCTTTGTGACAGTCGAACTCACCTTCTCTGTTTCAGTTACAGGCCTCAATGCTCATCAGTTGTCAATTTCCTCCACGAACATCTTCATTCCTCTTAGAGACTCTTCACCTCCTCTGTCAGTCATCCCGAAGTGTCTTCGCATTCTCTGGTAGAAACCATCAATGGTTTCTAGCAGTTTCACTGTGTCGTGCAACAGTAGCCCTCAGATCTCCTTTAGGTTGATCTACGCCGTTGGATGAGATTTATTAATTTTGCCCTTAAATCGGGTTTCAACATTTCAACATTCCTGTTGCATTGTGTTCTTGCCTCTCCAAGTCGCGATCCCCGAAACTCCGATATGGAGTTACATCAACGGTCCAGATCCAAGCTTGATTTAATGACTGTGATTGAATCGCCATATTGCATATCACGATTTCAACATTCTTGTTGCCTTGTTTTCTATTCCTCTTGATGTCGTGATCCGCGAAACTCCGATATGGAGTTATGTCAACAGTCCAGATCTGATCTCTATTCAACGGCTGCGATTAAATCGTGAATTCGCATATCGCGAAATCGAGATTCCTGATGTCGATGTTCTTTGACAACTTCAACACTCGATTCTCGAAACTCCAATCAACGGTTCAGATGTGATCTTGATTTGACGGCTCAGATTGCGTTGGGATTTTTGATATCAAGAAATCGGGATTTCTGTTGCATTGTTTCTTTGACATTTCCAACACGCGATCCTCGAAACTCCGACGTGGTGTACATTTGCTGATGTCACGCGTGGATTGACACGTGTTGAATACTGCCATGTGTCACTCTGATTCATGACTTACATGTGCCTAAAATGTTGAATCAGTCTGACACTTGTCCTTACATGATTGTGCCATGTGTTCCTAGCTGACGTGGTCTGCTGACGTGAGTCGGGTCGATGGTCTAGATCACATCTTGATCTAATGGTTCAGGTTCAGTCGGGATTTCACACATCGTGATTTCGGGATTCTTGATGTCAATATTCTTTGACATCTCCAACTCTCAATCCTCGAAACTCTGACAGGGAGTCGGATCAACGGTCCACATAATCCCCTGAGATGGACGGTCCTCCTACTTCTGGAATTTGTGAGCCCTCCGGCTGAGCTCATGGTCCACGTGACCTCCCCCTATAAGACCGTAGCCAAACCTCCTCATCGGGGTTTCAGAATTTCCAATGTCGAAACATGTATGTCCTTAGGATTCGTGATCCCTCGAATCTTGATGTGCTCTTTACGCACTAGCTCTCCTGGCTAGGCTCCTGGCCCATATGACCATTATCCCCATGACCGCAGTCTTACCACTTGTCGGGGTTTCGAGCTTTTCAATTCTGCAATGCATTGGCTCACAGGATTCTCGATATGTGAAACCCCGATGAGTCAACCCTCCTTTCGGGATTTCACCTTGGCTTTTCCCAATGGTAAACCTTGTGCTGCTCCTGTCCGATCTGATGGTTGATGGGATTTCTGAATGAGATCCAACAGCTCTCGATCTATCCCTTCTGTGCTTTGCACACTTTCCTACCAACCTTGGGAGAATTACTAGTTCTCAATGGCCTCGACCTTTGTCTTCCTTCTCATCTGCGAACTCATGTATCTTGAGCTTTGTTGAATGCATTCTCCTTGACGCTGTTCCTCCTGATCTTTCACTTCCGAATCCCCAAGGGATTCTTGGAATTTTGCGCCTCTGCAGATTCTTCACATGCACACTCAGTGCTGTCTCTCCTGAGCTTCTCACACGCTCAGATCCCTAAGGGATTTTATCCTTCTTATCCTGCCATCTTCACTATTTTACTTGCCATCAATGACAAGCATACACTACCTGTTAAACATTTGCCAACAAGACTATGTAGTCCTCGACTTAGGGTCGGAGGTCAATGTCATGACGAAGCAAACCTGGGCACTGATGGGAAAACCAAATTTGATCTAATCCCCTATCAGGCTTAGGATGGATGACCAACAAGATGTCATCCCATTTGGACGATTAGAGCATGTCCTGTGGACATTGATGGAGTAAGAACATTTGCAGATTTTGAGGTAATTTAAATAGTTGATGACAATTTCCCTTACCATGCGCTGTTAGGAATTGATTGGGCCTTCAATAACTCTACTATTGTTGACTTAAAGAAAATACATATGAATTTTGAAAGAGATGGCCTTAGGGTCATCACACCTTTAGATCCAGATGAAGGTCAACAGTACACAAAACCTATTAGAGAAGAAGACCACGCATATGCACTAGAAAACATATATAAGCTAACAACCAAACAATAGGATTACATTAATCCCAGAGGTGATGGAAACTTAAGCTGGCGAAGTGATAGCACATGTTCATTAGACTCAGAAGAAGCACTGGAGAACTGGAAGAATAAGATGCATGAAGTATCTATAAGAATATTTTCTAGTTTAACCAGAGAAGTTCGCTGGATCGACACAATAGTAAGTAACTTACCCACCTTTGATGGCCTAAATCCTTTAGAAACTTTCTTGTCAGAATTTGAAGAAAGTGTACCAATACAATAGATATTATTGGCAATGGATGAGGCCTTGAAAGCCACACCAACAAGATGGTAGGGGACACATAAACATAGCATCACAGATTGGATACAATGTCGCACCTTGATGACAACGCGGTTCTCGGCACAAGTAGAAGGTTGCGAAGTTCGCTACATAGATTGAAGCTGCCCAAAGGACCATGTGTGAAGCTGTGAGGAATACTAGATCCACATCCCTCAAGAGAAGTGGGTACACAAATTCATCAACACGCTGGACACAACACCTATCAACTGGTACCTCCAAGCAGAACTGTGCCTCATCACTACAGATTGGAAAGGTATGACTCAGAATTTTGTAACTACCTTCTTATTTGAAAGTCAATATCCCTCAGTAGATCAACCATTACAGATTGTGATACATAAAGTATTCGAGGAGGCATCTAGCATTCCTTTGGATCAAGAAGAGGACGAATGGACCGCGCCTCTCTAGAAATTGCAGGGCTGCTACAACATCAATGTCAATGAAGATGATGATCCGAGGAAGGTGAACATTGTAGAAACAAAGGGCTAGAGATATGTGGAAGGACCAGGAGTTGAGATTCCATTCATTGGAAAACCAATAAAGATTAAGAAATTCAATATTGGAACAGAGAAGACACCAAAGTTTGCAAATGTTGGAGATTATTGGGATGCTGCTACCATTGATAAAATTACAGAGCTATTGCATGAATATTAGGACTTGTTTCCAACCAGGTTCACTGATATGAAGGGAATTAAAGGGCCTATGGGAGAGATGAGGATCCCTTTGAAGCAATATGCTAGATCATTCAAATAAAGACCTTACAGGCTAAGCCCTAAATATAAGGAGAAAGTGAAGATTAAGCTTGACAGAATACTGGAAGCAGGAATTATAGAACTTGTCGAAGAGTCAGAGCGGATAAGACCTATGGTGGTTCAAGACAAGAAAACATGAGAGATCATGATATGCGTAGATCTCAGGAAGCTGAATGATGTTTGTTTGCATGACCCCTTCCCTACACCATTCATTGACGAAGTGTTAGATAATGTGGGAGTCCAGGAAGTATATTCTTTTACAGATGGATATTTAGGATACCATCAAATCCAGATTGCCAAGGAAGACCGCCATAAGACCACATTTGAAACAGAATGGGGATCCTACCAATATACAGTGATGCCATTCAGATTGAAGAATGCCCCAACCATCTTTTCCAGGGTGGTGGTCGAAGCATTCAAGGAATTTCTGCATAAATGTTTAGAAGCATACTTTGATGATTGGACTATTTTTATCTTATTGAAAAATCATATTGAATATCTAAGGCTAATGTTGGATAAATGCAGGCAGTGTCAAATTGCTTTGAACCTGAAGAAATGCATTTTCTTTTCACCATTTTGAGTGTTGTTAGGTCATATTGTATGCAAGCAAGGATTGTTGGTAGATCCATCCAAGATCGCCATTATAGTTGATCTACCCCCTCCTACGTTAGTCAAACAGATGTGCACTGCATTGGGACACACATGATATTACATAAATTTCATTAAGGGATAGGCTCAAATTAAAACTTCCATGGAGAAGATGTTGAAGAAGGATTGTTAGTTTAGTTGGAAAGAGGAATGCCAACAGAGCTTCGACACACTGAAAGAAAAAATGGTTATTGCGCCCATTCTGGTTTTCTTAGATTGGACCAAGGTGTTTCATGTGCATATAGATGTGTCTTACATTTCTTTAGGAGTTGTGTTAGCACAACCGGGAGAAGGATATATTGACCACCCGTTAGCCTTTGCTAGTAGGAAACTATCAATTGCTGAGATCAACTACACCACCACTGAGCAAGAAGGATTGGCCATGTTGTATGCATTGCATAAATTTCACCACTACTTGTTGGGTGAACACTTTAAAATGTTTACTGATCACTCCATGCTGAAATACCTAGTCAATAAGCCAGTTTTGGGGGGAAGGATATGTAGATGGATGATTCTATTTCAAGAATATGATTTTGAGATCATAGTAAATCCAAGAAGAATAAACAAAGGTCCTGACCACTTGTCGAGGTTGGAACATGGAGAAGAGTCGGCCAGTTTGGAGGATACACTACCATATGCATAACTACTAGCCATTAGAGATATCGATGACCACTTTGTAGAGACAGTCCAGTTCCTATCAATAGGAATGACACATAGTGAGTACCCAATTCCTCAGAAGAAACATCTAGTAGTGTTTGCTGCAGATTTCTCACTTATAGACGGACATCTATACAAGATGGGACTTAATGAGATATTGAGAAGGTGTGTTATGGAGGCAGAATGACCACTGATCCTTACAGAAGCTCATGAAGGCATCGCAGGAGGACATTATGCAGGAAAATCAACTGTGCAGAAGGTTCTTAGAGCTGGCCTTTGGTGGCATACCTTACAGAGAGATGCTAAAGACTATTCTAGAGCCTGCGATGTATGCCAAAGAGTTGGGAAACCATCCATAAGAGATGAAATTCCATTGGAACCACAACTGACCCTACAAGCATTTGAGAAATGGGCCAATGACTTTGTTGGACCTATAAATCCACCAGGAAAGTGTACAGGAGAAAGGTACATAATTACAACAACAAAATACTTGACTAGATGGGACGAAGCAAGAGCAGTCAAGGACTGTAGTGAAACTATAACTTCGCGCTTCATATTTGATGACATCATAACCAGGTTTGGATGCCCAAAGATCCTTATGAGTGATCAAGGAACACATTTCATCAATAAGATAGTTGAAGCCTTGACTGAAGAATTTGCATTCCACCATCATAAGAGCACACCGTACCATCCACAAGAAAATGGGACAATTGAAACATTCAAAAAGATCTTGGAGACAACGCTCATGAAGATTTGTAGGGTGAACATGGATGATTGGGATTTAAGAGTACCAACAATATTATGGGCCTATAGAACCACTTGCAAGAAACTAACAATGCAAACCCCCTTCAAGTTGGTATATGGTATTGAAGTTGTTGTTCCAATGGAATATCTGGTACCAAGCCTAAGAATTGTTGCCTTTATAGATATGGATGACCTTGGCAATGTTCAAGAGAGTCTTTCATAGTTGGTTGAATTGGAAGAAGACAAATTCATTACAAGATTCCATCAATAGGTTCAGAAGGAAAGAGAGAAGGCATATCATGATAGGCACATCAAGAAGAAGGAATTCAAATAAGGTGATCTAGTACTGGTATATGAAAACAAGTTCATAAAAAATCCTGGGAAGTTTAGAATACATTGGGTAGGGCCATACAATATCACTTATGTTATAGAGGGAGGAGCTGCATACTTGAAGACTTTGAATGGGGAGTGGAAGGAAGGATTAGTGAATGGGAGCCGGTTGATTTTTTACTATGACAACCAGCTGCATCATAGCTCTCAGTGAAAGCATGAAGACAAGGGTCCAGGTACTAGGTGCAGTTGAAACTGGGTACTAGACACATAAAAGACAGTCTGCACAAAGGAGGAAAATGAGCCATAGAGGAGAAATTAGAGGCTACACTTCGTAGTCTGGAGTCGAAGTAAAACAAGAAGCTCTAATTTGAAGTTCCTCGAGACGAGTCATAGGTGAATGTTGGGGGCCTGTTGGCCCTTGGTTATGGAAGTACGTAAAGATCAAGGAAGAAAAGGGAGAATGCAAACTCCGTGGAAGACATAGTGACTATTATTGAGTCGAAGTGAACAAAAGAGCAGAAAAGATGGAGCGAAGCCCGAGAAAGAAATCCATTGGACGAGGAGATTGGGGATGACATATAAGCAAGGAAGAAGGATCATGGATAGGTCAACAATTGGAAAAATCCACCATTGGATGCTTTGGAGCATTGCGTGGGAAGGAAGGAAAGACATGCTGGAGAAGCCCTGAAAATATGGGTCAAGTTGACCTAGGGTTTTGGACACCTAGGTTTCAACCTAAGGCTATCAGTGAGTTATTGTAATGTATAAATAAAGGTCTAAAGGACCTGGGTCGGGTTGGTACGATATTGCTATTGATCTAGTTGTATTGTTGATGTGAGTGAGTATTGTACCGAGAGAGAGAAGTGATAAGAGTGAGAGCCTTCTGGTATTGTAAGGTCTTCAACTGGGTGTGAAGATCAACCCTATACCTGGGTGCTCAGGGAGGGGAGAGGAAGAGAGGAGAAGAAAGAAGATATGCTAGCCTAGAGTGCATACAAGATCTGTATGCTTTACCTTAATATATTATAACACAGTTCTGTGAATGTAGCCCTAGAGAGAGGGTGAACCATGCACATCTTGTGTTGTGTGTGAATGGTATTTTATATCTGTCATTGATATACTGTGATTGGATTACTACTTTAGATCTAATAACTAGATGTGCAGAATAGATCTAAGATGATAAGTGATATATGAACATTGTGTTGTTCTTGTGTTAGATCCACTTGACATTTCCTTTGGTTGTAGACATCTATGTCCTGCAACCCCCTCATAATTGCTTCGGGTGAGACTGTGTCTACTTTGAAGGTGTTGCTGAAAGGGCCAGTAGTTAGGGCTTGTGGATGCACTCTTGGAGATGAACCCTGGGTCTGCCCCTGTGCCAAGAAGGAGATCAAGGAATCATGAGTAATGCACTAGTTTGGTGATAACCCCAAGGACAATGCACATTAGCAGGTGATGATCCCGATGTTGCATGGTGATGAAATCAATGTGGCATTAATACTCCACTCAAATGATCAAATTGAAGTGTGGAATGAAGATAATATTCTCCTAGAATGTAGGAAAATTAATATTCTCCCTAAACTATAGGAGACTGAGTAATGACTAATAAACATAGGGAAAACCTTAGGACAATGAAATCCTAGGTGAATGAACTAGCTAGAATGGTGGAAGCTTATCTCTGAGAAGAGATGTGATGGCTATGCTCATTTCCAAGGAGATGATGTTTACAATGAGTCTCTAAAGGCATTTTTGATATAAAGAAAATCCAAAACCCTAACCCCGAAAATGAAAGGCCAAAAGGTTTGCAGGCCCCGATGTGGGTAGTTGATACGTCAACTTCTTGAGGGTGTAACTTTTTCATATGATCTCCGTTTGGGGCGTTCAATAACCCGTCGTAAAGGTATATCCACGAAGTGAAACTTTTGTTAAGATAAATTAATTTTCTAATGACCCCTGCCCACCAAAATTCCAAAAAAATGTCGTTTAGGGCCTCAAATGACCTCGAAAGTTTGGGACTCGAAAAACTGTAAAAAACTGCCAAAATGGAAAATTGTTCTTTCAGCCAGGGGAATAGGTGGTTGGCCACTGATATCCATATGGATCATGCAGATTTATACTCCGACTTGAAGAATACTACAATGAAATAATTCCCAAATTGTTAATGGGGAAAGTTGTGTAGGAATTTCACAATCTGGATGTAGGAGGAAAGGTTGCACGACAAAAAATTCCCTTCTATTTCTGTTTTGTGATGTTATGTTCCCAAGGGTTAGGGTTTTCAAGGTTCCTACATACAAAGGTTTTCTCTATGATATAGATCTATGATGTACATGTGGGGTCGAATAGTAGTACTTGACCCAATATCTCAGGGCACCAATGAAGGAGGCTTGACCGTACTCTTACCTGTACTACCTGATTACCCATGTACTAGAGAGTAGTCTTCCTGAGTGCTTCTCTCAGTACCACTATAACAATCAAGTGATCGACAAGATGATATAAATATGGTTTCAAGAGACCCAAGGGACTCCCAATAATGACTCTATTAGACTACCTATTCACATGAGGAGAACAAACAAGATTTATTGCAGAAAAAACAATAAATTTTTCTTTAGTCTCTAGTGAAAAATGACCTAATTTGTGAAACTACATGAGAATATAGACAAAAATAGTAACAAAGACAAGTATAAGTTGTTATGAAGCAATTCCTTGCAGTCGTTTAAAAAAAATGATAATTAATAATGATTAAAGATGCCTTTATTCCAAATATAAAAGTGCATACCTACAAAGTATTATGAATTAGCCCACCAAAACTATATCTTCTATTGTTTTATCTAAAGGTAATTGTTATCCCCTATCCTAGGGATAACTAAAGAGATTATGTCTCGATGCCCATAGGTCCTAGACATGGAGTACCGAGAGCCATATCGACTTGAGCCTGGCCCTGGAGGGCCCATCCTTTTCTTCTTCAACATCTCCACCTTGTCAGCAACAACAACATCCATCCCATCGGCCTGGTCCTTTAGCAACAATGGGTCTTGGTCCATGAGGTAATGAGTCCAGGTATCATGGTATGTGTCGCTATGATTCTCAAAACATTTGAATATGTGCATTTAATTATTTTTACTTCTAATGTGTGCTTGGACCTTATGCCTTTCCACTTGACCACACCTGGGGGGAATGACATGACGCCCTAGCAAGATGGTTTCCAAAGGGATTTAGTTGCCACTAGGGAGTTTCATGAAAGGTCATTGTCCGTTCCCACCATACTTACCACTTTTCATATTTTTCCCTCTCATCCATCCCATACATTGGTCCTGGCATTGGGTTTTCCAAGCTAGCAAAGGGTTGTACCTTACCTTGTGGGAAGAAGGGACTGAAGGCCCAGAGGGTAAAAGTAGCTAACAAAAGATAAAAAGCCAAAAGAATTAAACCTTCATATGCTTCACTCAGAGATCCCTGAGAAATAAATAAAAGGCTTCTCAACAAGAAACATAGGGACCCGTAAAAATAATAAATCAAGACCTAGTTGGAGGATAGGGGGTCTCACAAGCCAACCTATTAGGCCCATGGGCATGTAGCGGTATGACACTACCATTTAGCTGGTCACCACACCAGGGTAGTGGCTCTTGGTGGCATAGCTAAGAGAAAGGGGGTCTCATCACGAGCCGGGATTCTCATTTCTGTGAAATGCTTGTGGGTAACATTGCCACCACTGGTCACCACACCAGAGCAATGTCCCCTAACTAGTCTCTTGAAAGAGAAAAAAAATAAGAATAAAAAAATAAAAGGCATGAATGGGATTGGAAAAATTTTCATCCATGACAAGGTGCAACTTACCCTCTTCAGAGGCACCCATAGGTAAGCCATACATTTCCATGTTATCACTATACCCATTGCCCAGACATCCCTTACCACCTCATCCACTTACATGGCTTGGATTTGTATTCACCCGGAAACATCCCACATCAAATGAGCACTAGCCCAATAGGACATCCTAGCATCCCCTCCAAACCTAGATTGTAGAATAGCATAATGTCTTTGAGCACTTTTCTGGGAAAGGGGGTTTCATGCACATGTTTAAATAACTTGATTATTAGATGTGATTGACATTGCTATGATCCCTGTGACTTATGAGCCCATGAAGAGCATACTTGTTGATGTTGTAGGGCCACATCCGATGGACAGGTACATATGGGGAGATGATTAGTTTAGACCTCCATAGGGATAAATTCCCACCAGATGGATGTTGCGACCCTAGCCAGGAGCATAGACAGATTAGGGGTTTGCATCAGAGAGAGAGAGAGGGACATTCCACTAGGTACATCCTGGCAAGCCTGGACCTAGGGGGGTCTTTCCCTTATCAACATGATGTAGGCTTTGGAAGGCCCATGACGTCACCCATGTGACCCATGACATCACCCATCGTTTTGGACACTTTGGAGGCATTTGTGTGCCAAGTGGCACTTCTGGCAGGATCTAGAGGCCCAAGGAGGCCTAACGTTTTTCTCCTAGAGGCCAAAGTTTCCCTAAGAAGGCCTAATGCCACCCTAAAATGGAATGACACCATCTTTACAGCTTGATTTAGGGTTTCATTATGACATTTAATGTAAAAACTGGATATTACATGTAACTGGCCATGTTGACCTTTTTAACCTAATTTTGGTCATTGATATTGTATAAATAAAGGTTTTAGCCCTTGTATTATTCATCATCTTTCACTCACACTTGTGAGGACTGAAATTTGTGCCCTATCTAGGGTTTCTTGGCCGAAATTTTAAGCACACTTGTTGAGGAAGGCTAAATTTGGAGTATTTTGGCAAGTTTCTTGGTGGATGTGTTGAACTAGGGTTTTTCTTGATGATTCTTGATGTATGTAAGTGATATTTAAGCAATCCTTTTTAATTGAATGGTTACAGTCTTATTTATCTTTCATTTACATTAAAGATTATGAAATTTCTTGATTAAACCCTAGGAAGACTAACACATGTTATTGTCCTAGATTTAAAATCCTTCACCTACTAGATCTTGTTAAGAGGCCAACTTTCTTGAAGCATTTTCTAGGGTCTTGCCATTGCAACACCTTAGTATCCATTGCTTCATATTAGCCTATTTTTGATTCATCATTGAGTTAAAGAGGGAGGAAATATACTAAGGCCTAGGGTTACCTACACCTTAGTAGCTAGTTTCCCCTAGGGTTTGATAATTGGAGCCTTGGGTTACCAACACTCCAATCTATCAATCTCTCTTGTCTTTGACTCTCCTACTATCATTATTTCTCTTCAACATTTGCTGCCACATTATTGACTCCATTTTCCCTAAAGCACTAGTCTAAGCCTTCTTATTGAGTGATTGATCAAAACAACCATCAAAACCTATACATTGAGCTTCCTACTAACCATTTATAACACTAGAATAGCCTAACCTACTAACATTATTGCTGCCATTACTAAAGTAAGCTACAACCATAGATTGCATCATTAAAATCTTTTAAAAGCAATTGAAAGGGATGATTATTGCATTGGCCTGATTGCTTCTAATAAATGCTAGTATTATGATGTTAATGGTTGATTATTCTTAGTCATTTTGAAGATGTTTCAAGGCACTCATTGTGAAGTATTTCCTTATAAATATTTTTGTTATAATTTTCTGTTTACTTCATCATTATTAGGCAATTGATTTTATTGAGAAACTCTATGGTTTTATGAAGTGCTAACCAACAAGTGTACTTGCAAATATATATAGTTTCTTTTTTCTTTGTTCTGGGCAGGTACACCTTGATATATTATCATTTCATTGGTTATAAAACCGAGACTTTCTAATCAGTGGTGACTTGTGAGAGGGGATATTTTATTAGCCATTTTGACCTTGCTTTCTCAAACCCCCAGGTCACCGGGGACGTCTCCCCTGGGCCTACAAGGCTACAACCCTAAATAGAAAGAGGAATCCTATTGAGGTGACAGTGATAGGATAACCTCAAGTTACGCCAATTTGCTTTCCTTTTACCTTTCCTTCTATCAAAGTACAAACTACACGATAACAATAACAACCATAGATGGACGATTCTCAAATTCAACATCGCGTCCATTTGACTGTGAATGAGGCCACATCATAAGAACTAAATAGAATCTCTATTTGTAACTGTGAGGATAACATGAAAGACATTTTAGTCACAAACTTTCCATTCACTTGAAGTCAAAGTTTGTTGTGTTACCCAATAGATTTTGGGTTTGGAACAATTGTTAAGTTTATGACTTATATTCCAACGAACTTAAGTCTTATTCAAATATGAATAATCATTTAGTTTTCTCTTATTGTTATGATAAGCCATATTGTACCGCATTGAGATTAACATTCCTATAAAGATAACGTGGATAGTATTGCATCTTTTGGATTAATTAAGATGAATTAATGTGTAATCTAATGAGATTAACATTCCTACAAAGATGAAAGAAACTTGTAAATTTCTTTATGTTCCTTGCAATAAATTTACATCGTGTGATAATCATGCAAACTGCAAAGATATCTTAAAAAATGCAATAAATTTACAACATCGTGTGATAATATTGCAAAGGACAAAGATATCTTAAAAACTGCAATAAATTTACATTGTGTGATAATCTTTCAAAATGCAAAGATATATTAAAAACTACAAAGATAAAAGATAGAACATGTTATGGAAGTAAACGATCAAAGGTCGTGAAAAAATAGACTACATTGAAAAGAAAATGACGATGTATTACCAAATACAACATGCACACATATACACTAACAAGTTGGTATTTCTTTATGTAACTAAT
>JZKD02S1108697.1:203730-216730 GCA_000966675.3 Picea glauca | reverse complement strand
GTGGTTGTATTGGAAAGATTATCTCTAAGAAAAGTTGGTTGGGTTTTTTCCCCCCGAGTTTGGGGTTTTCCCAGGATAAATCTTTGTGTCTTCTTGTGCTTGTTTATCTATTGCTTATATATTTAAGTATATGCTTATTGAATGTTAAAAGAAGATAAAAATGCTATGGTAAATCTAATGTTAACAAAAATAATGAAATCCAACAATAATCTCAAAATTAAAGGAAATATGCCATATCCCATCCTCCTTTTAGAGGCAAGCCTTTCCCCCACTGAGAGCACAGTTATGACTAGATACCTAATGTATAAGAACAAGATAAACAACATGGAAGACAAGAGGCTTCCTAAAATTTCTTCAAAATCCAGTTGTAACCACCTTCGACTCAAGCGAGGATGGAATAAAGATGCCCAGTCTTGGCTAAACCATTGGGGAATCATGGAAGAGACCATTTGCAGAATAAGGATAATATTAAAAATATCATTACATCAAAATTTAAGGAGAAAATGTGGTGTGACAAAGAGTTTGAGGAAAAAAGAAAATTAAGATATTATAAAGATGTAACCAACCCTAATCTAGAAGATCAAAATTATCCCTTTGCTTTGAGAAGTGTAAAGAAAAAAATAAGAATTTGTTAGATAAGAACAAATTCTCATGAGCTCCATAGTGAAATTGGGTGTTGGTCAATTCCTAAAATGCCATGGAATGAAAGAGTGTGTCACCTTTGTGACACTAAGATGGTTGAAGATGAAAATCACTTTCTCTTAGACTGCCCAACCTATACTTAGATTAGATCTCAATTTCAAAATATTTGTCACACTACTAACCTTCCTAGCCTTTTAACTCAAAAAAACTATGGTGATCTTGGAAAGCTTATCTTAATGCTTCTTTAGCACAGAAACAAAATTCTAAAGAATTGCAAGTAATCCCTTACCCTTTGAAGGTATGATAGACCAATTCAGTCTCAATGGACGTTAATCATCATCATCATCATCATGGATCCACTTGCTGGATTTGAGGATGACGTCCACTTTGGAGGTTAATTGCACATTTTATCATGCTTGTTGATGGGACATCTCACATTGGAGAAGATCTAAGAGGTTCCAAACCCTAGATCTAGGATTCATTGCATATTTTGAGGGCATCCTAGCTTTAGGAGCAATTATCTTTTGACAAAGTTACCATATGTTATCTAGACCAGTGCCATTAGACACAGAGTGGCCATGAGATTTCCAATATGTGGTCAAATAGAAATTCCAACAAAAAGTGATGCAGAGAATCTATCATGGGAGAATTTTCACTACAATTTTGACCACTCATTTGGGAAATGCCCCACCTTTTTTGCTTGAGCATTTTGGTGATTTGGGGAGATCATTATTAATGATATATGGCCATGGTGAAGAGTGCCCTAGCTCTTGAGGCCACGTGGCCCATATGTTTTGCACCTACTGGAGGTTGTCTACTCTTAGGATCTTATGTTCATTGCTTATTCGGACATTTCACCTTGGAGAGATACACATCCACCATGGAGGAGATCTAGGAGGTTTTTGTTGCCTACTTTGAGGAGTTGGTTGTGGATCTATCCACTTGGGGCCTTTAGAGGCTAGGCGTTGCACCTTTGACTCATCTTCTTCTTTCTTTGATGGGGACGTCCCACTCTCTTAGGAAAATGTTTGTTGGAGATTGTACATGTGCCCTTGACCACTTCATTATCTTATGTATTGTTGAATAATTAGTTGGAGAAAATAATATTTTACTCCACCCTAGGCTAGATCTAGGGTTTTCACATGAGATACTATTATTTTATTGTAAAGAAAGTTGAGCTAGACTCTGTATAAAGAATAGCCCTTCTTCATTTGTTCTCATGGTTGGATTTTTGGAGCTTTCACTCCTTGGAGCTTAATTGACATATCTTTCTTGGAGCATATGTGATGTATAAGGGTTCTTTCTTTGTGGGATGCATAACTATTTGGTATCAATTCTTGAAGCTCTTCTCCCTTGGTTTCTATTTGGTGCATAAAGATTGATTGTGGATTTTCAAGCCTTCTACAAAACCAACAAAATCGATACATTGAAGGGTAAAGTCTACCACTTGGAAGGAAATTATTTTGGGGTAACTCTTATCCAATTTCCTTTGTTAGTTTGGTAATAATTTAATTCATTGCTTTGTCTATCCTTTAGGATCCCTAGCAAGGGTATTAATTACTATTATTAAGCTATAGTTTAGTTTGTTAGTGAAGGTGCTCCTTTTAGGACCCCTTCTGTGTAGGGTCTTGGACTTCATTTTCATCTTGATTAGATAGGAGACTATTGAGTCATTGGCCCTAGTCTCCTCATTCTAATCCATAGAGAAAAAGGTCATTTTGAAGAGGTGTTTATTCTTGACCCCATAAGACCTCGTAGATTCACTTTCATTCTATTTCCCTTGTTCGATTTGACACTAATATACATTTCCTCCCATCACCCTTTTTTATTCCTAAAATAACAAAAAAACATTGTTTTACTAAATTTGTTCTCACATCACCTTGTGCCTCATTGCTTACCTTTAGTAATCCTACTAGGGATACTAACCTTGAGCCAAAGGAGAGCTAGCCTAAACTAAAGAGGATAAGTTTGTAGGTGACAATGGTGACCATCCTAGTGGTTCCCTCTTAGGTTGTGCCTTGTGGATTAGGTCTTTTGTCATCAAGTACAATTTGGGAGGTAACAAGGACTTCATCACTTAGGTGCAAGTTTGAGCGGTAATAAAGGGTAATAGCTAGCTTCTTTTGATTTAGTCATTTAGCATATATCCATTTTAACTTAGATTATATTTTACTATATTTTAAGGTTTTTTTGTATTTGTCTAGTCTTTCTTGAGTCATGGAGTCTTGTTGAGTCCCAAGCCAATCGATTCCAGGTGTGACAACATTGCTTCAAATTGATTGGTCATCAACTTCATTGCTGCCTCTAAGAGATCTATGTCTTTCACTTTTGTTGATGTCATGGTAGTATTAAACAAATTCTCAGCCTTTGTTGATCTGTAAACAAGGGACTTATAGCACACTCACTTCACCAACATGGATCCTCGGTGAGGAATTAAAGTCTTGATCTTTGTTCTCTTAGTCTTGTACAGAGATCTTTGTCTTCAGAAAGGCTACTAGAAATTTGTTCCTCTACCCTATTCAAGGATCTATGTCTTCTCTTGGTTGCAAGGCCTGCAATATGCCAACCAATGGCCCATTGTTGTGTAGTGTAACCTACACCCTATAGTTAGTTGACAATACAATAACAATCAGGCCAATAAAAAAATAAACTAGACTCTACCAATACTCTATCACTGACAACTATGCCTCTCAATTCTTCTGATGGTTGTAAGGATTATGCTTTGGATGTAGTTATGAGTGGCAACTTCTCCTTCACTACTCTCCAATGGTCAAGAAAGAACGGTTATGTTTGTGTGATGGGTTACCTTGTTGGTTGCTTGTAGTGGCCAACAAACCTTCTTTTCCTTCAGGTCTAGTTCATTGCTTTATTTGCTGCTAGGTAGGACCAATGCTAGCCACCAATGCTACTATACTCCCTCTACTAGTCGTAGGGGTGCCTTCTTGGGATCACCCTGGCTCTCAACTCACCATGGACTCTACTAGCATTAGAAGAAAGGATGAAGATGATCATTGTGTATGGCCTTTGGGGTCTTCAACATGTATGTCACTTGCTACAACCACCTCTTGTTAAGCTTTATTTTTACCAATATCTAAAACTTAAGCAGATGGTTACGTTACACTCAACTTAATGTGAATAGATAATTCATCCACATATATTAATTTGAGTTCCAACACATGGCCATTAGCACTAATTTGAAATTCCTCCAAAGCCCATGTTAAGAAGTCAAAATGATAATAACTTTAGATCATCACTAACTAGGGACAAAACCTACAATAATAATATCTTTAGGATCAAGAGAAATGTTGGGTGTGTTATATTCTTTGCATGACCAACCGCATACATGATTTGTTGCATCGGCCGTAGTGGAGGGGTCACAGGGGGGAATCCCCCATGTCCGAGGGGTTGCAAAGGGGCAGAGCCCCCAAAAAACAATGCACAGTTTTTGCCTCTGTTTTAGCGGTTTTCAGCACATGGTTTTCTCTTTTGGCGGTTTTGTGGTACATAGGCGTATTTGTGGCTTAGTCCATGGTTTTCTAATTCCAGTTAAAGAATTAGAGTTGTAGTCTAATCTGAGTCAATGGATTAGGGGTTTTGAATGCCGCGGGATCCTATATATATTGTATTGTAAACAATGAAATTAGAAGATGATGAATAAAAATTAGAGGTGCGGCTCTAAACAGGTTGTTGGTTTTCCCGGTTTGGGTTTCCAAGGTAAATCTCTATGTATATGTGTGATTGCAACTGTGTTTTTTTCTGTTTTTTAAAGAATCTGTGTGTGCATTGCATTACTATAAAGGTTTAAACTTACAAGAAATAATGCCCAACTTCAAATGGGGGCTCAATATTTCATTTTGGCAATCTCTGGTACAACCAGCTCTTGGCTCTCTATGCCTCTTCCTCTCTTGGCCAAAAAGACCTCTTGAAAATGAAGGAGAAGGAAGAAATAGGGAAAGCTAGGGGGTAAGGGGAAGGCCAACAGTGATGCCCCTTCATTTCCCATTCATCAACCTTCTCTCCTATTTTATTTTTTTATCTTTTAATTATCATTTCTTCCACTATCCACAGTAACATTACAGAACTTACTTTGCATTTTGCATTTGGTTCTGAAAATATGATGCCTTTGGAATGGTTCCTCTTTCTTTCTTGTTGTCTCCAAGCTCCACATTTTCACATTTTCAGCAGCAGGTTCAATCTTGGTGCCTTGGCGGTAACTAAACCTTTAGATGTCACTAGTTCATCTTCTTCCCAGTCACGTATTGCAGATTGATAGTAGGACTGTTCTGATGTCCCTGAACTTCTACTCCTCTGACTTGCTTCAGCCTCTCCTTGAGGGAATGCAAATGCCCTATTGCCATACACTCCGCATTTAAAACAATTTCCATGAAAGATCTGGCTCCCTCCTTGAACTTCGTCACATTCTTGATTCCAAGAGGTATAGTATTCCTCATCTTCCTTTTCAATTTGTTCATATGGAGAACTGTCTTTACTGATTTGAGGTTTTTGTGGTGAGAGTTGTTAATGGAATCACTCGGAATGTCCAGAGTCATCATTCAAAGGAAGAAACTTCCCTTTCATCTTGAGCACCATTCTGTCCCATCTTGTAATCTTGTCCTTACCTTTTTGTCGTTACCATTTGTACTTCCACCAAAGGGCTGCATGACCTTTCAGCTTGGTCTGAGCCACCTTCACTCTTCTTGGATCTTTAACCTCATCAAAATCAAAGTCTTCTTCAATTTCAGTAATCCAATCTATCAAATCTTCTGGGTTCATAGTCCCAGAGAAGCTTGGTACTTCCATCTTTGTCCCTCTTCCAATTCTTGATATAGCTATAATAAGCCTATCTTCATCTGCATCTAACTGCTGTAAATTTTCTTGCACTTGTTCTTTCTCTGAGCTCGGCTCTTCTTCAACTCACTCTCATCTCCCCTTGGTACAAAATTTCTTCTTTTGTCCTCTTCAACACCTAACTTCGTTTGCACATTTTTCAGCAAAGCTACCACTTCATCAAGTCTCCCTGCCATATTGGCAATCACTGCTCCACTTATAGCAACATTCATTCCTCTTCTAGGAGGCATCTTAGTTCCCTTCCTCTGAGTCACTCTGAACACTCAAGCTTGCTTTTGCTAATATTGCGTAATCCAACTCTCTACACCATCTGCACACCTTTTACCCACCACTCTCTTGATGGAAGATGCCCTCTCACTCTCTCACGCACACCTGCAGAATACTCCTGCTTTGTTACCATCTGATGCAGTCAAGGAGAGGGATCCAATCAAGGATTGCCTTAACCTTGTAGCCTAATCAAAATGCCCAACAAAAAAGGGTTTACTTTTGTGAAATAAGCTTCTTACCAACCACAGTGATACACACACACCATTATGGTTGAATACACAGATTTCAACATATTGATGAGAGACAGAAATCTTCTTAATCTCACTGATTCATCATACAAACATATCCACTGATTACAACAATTGGTCCTGCCACTTTGAAGCCATAAAATGATTTATTCTAAATTGCAGAAACTCTTTCATGGGCCAATCAACGTTCTCTCAGATAGAGTTCTGATCAATAATACAATGCGGAGTTCAATGGGTACATTCAAGCAATAACAGAACATATGCCTTCCCACTAACACCTTATCAAATCATCAAAACATTCTACAGAAAACAGAGATATAAAAGTCACATTTTTGGACAAAACGGCATGTTTTTGGAGCATAAAACACCATCAACTCGTTGGCAGAGCTGTTCTCTCTCTCTCTCTTCTGAAGGTTGTTTCTTCAACAAAACAAATAACCCATATGAAAGATGCCTTCGGCTTCTTCTGAAACCTTCTGAAATTTCCAAAATGTACCTTGCGTGGATGTCCCTTGCAGAGGTAACAGCCCTTTCCAAGAAATGAACCCCAAAACCAATATTTTTCTTTTCTTTTAAGATTAATTCCCTGACTAGAAGAAAAACCTATTACAAATACATATCCCCAAATTTTTGGAGAAGTTCCAAAGCCCTTCAACCATGACCTGGTCATTATTTGCTTTGCTGGACAACGAAATCGTTAAAACTTCATTGCAGAAAAATCTCAAAACCCCACCAATAATATGTGGTCATATTTTGTCCAGGTGGTCTAGGATTCTCCAACCATGACTTGGGTATTATGGAACTGTCAAGAAAATTGCCTCAAAACAGGGCAGAATGTTGTTGTTTTTAAAAGCATGGTTACAGCAAGTATCGAAGGCTCATGGTGGATATGAAGTGTATGTCGATACAAAAGAGTCGTGTTTGCTTCTTACCGTCCATGGCTGCTCATTAAATCCTCTATTTCAATTTTTCAGCATTATGTCTAACCATTTAATGTTCCCATTCAACTGTTTCGTAATGGATCAGCAGTGTCCTCAATGTTTTCATGCAGCAGGGTGATTAATAATATCATGACCACTCTAATGATAAATGACCGTGAAGTGTGATGAGAAAGTAAATCACTACGAATGTTTTGATTGACGCGGGATAACCAACTACCAATAATGCTCATGCATTACCTTTGGCTGTAGGGTTAAGAGGGATGTATGCTAGTTTTTTAATTAAAAGAAATAAAAGGTTCGAAATAGATTTTACACACTAGCTATTAGCATGTCGTCTCTTCAGTTCTGTTCTAAGAACACTTACTTCTTTATGTATAATGAGATATAATAGTTTATAAAAAAAAAGTAAACAGCTACAGTTACAGTTATATTCATCTAGATATTCCCTTCAATGTTTCTGAAACAAAAAATTACTTTATCGTAGATGTAGAGGGATATTGAACAAAAAAATTTATATACATAAAGTTTTCGTCAAAATAAGTACAGAGAATTTTATGGTTGTAAAAGCATTTCCAATATGTCCTTATGAAGTATCTAACGTTATTGTTCAGAGTCACACGCACCCAACAACAAATAACAAATAGGCTGCAAAGACAAGGAGAGTGGAATAGGACTGAAAGTAGATGGAGCTAGTGACAATGGACTTAAATTACTTCATGGTACAGTTATACAGCCATTGCTCCCTTACAACAAACTAGTATGTTGAAGAACTTTGGCCTTTGCTAGTGTTGTTGCAAATAGTACTTCTTCTGCCCAGCAAATTTGTTATATCTGATTGGAATTTTGGATTGCCAATGGCTCCTAGAAAAGTCTCATGAATACTTTGCAATGTACCCACAATGTCCATCATAGAAGGTCGTCCTTTAGGAGATTCTTTTGTGCAAAGCAAGCCCACACTTATGAGCTGACTCATGCAGTTGAGATCCTTATATTCTTTAATGCTCATGCTAGTCCTCCTCCTCAATAGACTCTTATCCACCATTTCCCCTACGTGTTTTAGAAAACCACTACCCACCCATTTCTGCAGGTTCATTTCTTCCACAAACATGTTGTGGGTGGGCTTCTTTCCAGTGAGCATCTCCAATTTATCCAGATTATTTTCGGCACGAAATGAAACATGAGATATAATAAAGAAATGTACAGAGATATCTCGGATATCCAATAATATAACAAAAATGTATCAGAGATGCAACCATAAACACAGAGATACAGTAATACACAATTTTCTATTAATGAGTGAAAATGTACAAAGACTGTAAAAATACAGAGTGAAAGACTCGCTAGAATGATGGAAGCTTATCTCTGAGAAGAGATGTGACGGCTACTCGCATTCGTAAGAAGATAATTTACAATGAGGCTCTAAAGGCCTTTTTAACATAAAGAAAATCCAAAACCGTAACCTCGGAAGATAAAAAGCCAATAGTTTTGTGGAGCCGGTTTTGGGTAGTTTGGTGTATCAACTTCCCGAAGGCGTATCTTTGGCATACAATCTTCATTTGGGGCGCACGATAGCTCGTTGGAAAGGTCTATCCGAGGACTACACATGTTGTCGTCAAACTCTAACTCCATCAATAGTCTGACTGTGGCGAGCCCTAAAAACGTTGTTTAGGGCCTCAAAACGGCCTCGGAAGTTCGGGACTTGAAAACGAGAAACAAAATTGTCAAAATGAGTCAGTTGGAATAGGTGGGTGGCCACCAATATCCATCTGGATCAATTCTCCCTCCTTAGGAAGTAATGGTCTCAATTGTGTTGAGTTCACAGGGGAGAGGGGAAAGTGATTGTTGAATCTGAATCTTGGTGAGTTGCTTGCCTTACTGGAGAAGTTGTGTTGCTTAGTTTGTTGAAGGCTATCACGAACCTGTTGTTGGTGGGGCTGATTTTGTTCAACCAGTCGACCTTTGGGCTTTGTTGCAACCTTGTCGACCTGCTTCTATTGAATAGAAGGTGCTTGGGGCGAGGCTGTAGTGGTTGCAGTGTCCTTATGTTCACCTTTTGAACAAATTGTGAAGAAGCTGAATTTTGTAGTATGAGATACTACCTTGCGACACTGTTTAGGTAGGATAGTAGTTGGAATTACCTATGGTATCCTGTAGAGATGACCCCCCAGAGTAAAAATGACACTACGGGGTTGAGACTCATAAATAGCATGGTTCTTCCACATATATGGCTGGCCCAAGAGAACATCACAGACATCCAGTGTGGCAACATCACATAATACCTTGTCCTTGAAGGGCTAGATGCCGTATAACAATCGACATTGTTGGCTGACACAAAGATCTTGTCCTTGGCGAAGCCACCCGATGTTGTATGGCTGCGGGTGTGGTGTTGTCGACAATCCCAACTGTTTGACGACCTCTGTTGAGATGAAGTTCATCTGGCTTCTGCTATCAACAATAAAATGCAGCGGGGTTCCCTTCACCCACATCTGTGAATGAAAAAGGGGCTCCCCCAGTTCAGAATCTGTTGGCTCTTTTGGTTGAATTGTTGTGGTCATGACAATAGCAGTGGGGTCTGCGTCGATGATCTGTCTTTTATCAGTATTTTCTGAATCAGTCTTTGATCTCGGACACCAATCACTGTTTTGAGCAACATTCATCAGTGTTGTGCCAGGGGCTTTTGTGAAAATCGCACCATTTTCCAGTGTCCTTCGTCTTTCCGTTACCCTTCTTTTCCCGTGGCTTGGACTAGTTTTCTGAAGGCTGGTTGTTATGGTCGTCTTTACCATACTTTGGTTGTTGCAGATTTGCAGACCTGAACTCCTGCTTGTTCTGGTGCTAAAATTTCTGCTCGATTTTAACAGCATATCAATAAGCAACATCGAGTGATGAGATGTCCAAAAAATCCATTTCAGTTTGGATGTAACTGTGTAGAGCTCCACGGTATTTCAGAACCAAATTTCACTCAGATTCTTTGATACCCATCTTGGTGCGCAAGGTATGAAAGGTATTGGTGAACTACGACACTGCTTGGCCCCTCTCTTGACGCAGTGTGGTCCATCCTATGTACTGGTCTTCATAGTTTCCAACAGGGTAATATTGTTCCTTGACCGCATCCACAAAAAAATCTCAAATGGGTTCGGCCCCATATATTCCAGACTCCTCGATGGAACTTTGCTCCCAGTAAGTTTCCCACCAATGCTTGACATGGGAGAGAGCCTTAAGGAGTGCGAAGGTGATCTTTTCCCTGTCGGAGAAATTATGAACAGAGAAATAACCTTCTACCAGATTTAACATTTTTCTAGGNCAATATGTCCTTATGAAGTATCTAACGTTATTGTTCAGAGTCACACGCACCCAACAACAAATAACAAATAGGCTGCAAAGACAAGGAGAGTGGAATAGGACTGAAAGTAGATGGAGCTAGTGACAATGGACTTAAATTACTTCATGGTACAGTTATACAGCCATTGCTCCCTTACAACAAACTAGTATGTTGAAGAACTTTGGCCTTTGCTAGTGTTGTTGCAAATAGTACTTCTTCTGCCCAGCAAATTTGTTATATCTGATTGGAATTTTGGATTGCCAATGGCTCCTAGAAAAGTCTCATGAATACTTTGCAATGTACCCACAATGTCCATCATAGAAGGTCGTCCTTTAGGAGATTCTTTTGTGCAAAGCAAGCCCACACTTATGAGCTGACTCATGCAGTTGAGATCCTTATATTCTTTAATGCTCATGCTAGTCCTCCTCCTCAATAGACTCTTATCCACCATTTCCCCTACGTGCTTTAGAAAACCACTACCCACCCATTTCTGCAGGTTCATTTCTTCCACAAACATGTTGTGGGTGGGCTTCTTTCCAGTGAGCATCTCCAATTTATCCAGATTATTTTCAGCACGAAATGAAACATGAGATATAATAAAGAAATGTACAAAGATATCTCGGATATCTAATAATATAACAAAAATGTATCAGAGATGCAACCATAAACACAGAGATGCAACCATAAACACAGAGATACAGTAATACACAATTTTCTATTAATGAGTGAAAATGTACAAAGACTGTAAAAATACAGAGTGAAAGACTCACTAGAATGATGGCAGCTTATCTCTGAGAAGAGATGTGACGGTTACTCGCATTCGTAAGAAGATAATTTACAATGAGGCTCTAAAAGCCTTTTTAACATAAAGAAAATCCAAAACCCTAACCTCGGAAGATGAAAAGCCAATAGTTTTGTGGACCCGGTTTTGGGTAGTTTGGTGTATCAACTTCCCGAAGGCGTATCTTTGGCATACAATCTTCGTTTGGGGCGCACGATAGCTCGTTGGAAAGGTCTATCCGAGGACTACACATGTTGTTGTCAAACTCTAACTCTGTCAATAGCCTGACTGTGGCGAGCCCTAAAAATGTTGTTTAGGGCCTCAAAACGGCCCCGAAAGTTCGGGACTTGAAAACGAGAAACAAAATTGTCAAAATGAGTCAGTTGGAATAGGTGGGTGGCCACCAATATCCATCTGGATCAATTCTCCCTCCTTAGGAAGTAATGGTCTCAATTGTGTTGAGTTCACAGGGGAGAGGGGAAAGTGATTGTTGAATCTGAATCTTGGTGAGTTGCTTGCCTTACTGGAGAAGTTGTGTTGCTTAGTTTGTTGAAGGCTATCACGAACCTGTTGTTGGTGGGGCTGATTTTGTTCAACCAGTCGACCTTTGGGCTTTGTTGCAACCTTGTCGACCTGCTTCTATTGAATAGAAGGTGCTTGGGGCGAGGCTGTAGTGGTTGCAGTGTCCTTATGTTCACCTTTTGAACAAATTGTGAAGAAGCTGAATTTTGTAGTATGAGATACTACCTTGCGACACTGTTTAGGTAGGATAGTAGTTGGAATTACCTATGGTATCCTGTAGAGATGACCCCCCAGAGTAAAAATGACACTACGGGGTTGAGACTCATAAATAGCATGGTTCTTCCACATATATGGCTGGCCCAAGAGAACATCACAGACATCCAGTGTGGCAACATCACATAATACCTTGTCCTTGAAGGGCTAGATGCCGTATAACAATCGACATTGTTGGCTGACACAAAGATCTTGTCCTTGGCGAAGCCACCCGATGTTGTATGGCTGCGGGTGTGGTGTTGTCGACAATCCCAACTGTTTGACGACCTCTGTTGAGATGAAGTTCATCTGGCTTCTGCTATCAACAATAAAATGCAGCGGGGTTCCCTTCACCCACATCTGTGAATGAAAAAGGGGCTCCCCCAGTTCAGAATCTGTTGGCTCTTTTGGTTGAATTGTTGTGGTCATGACAATAGCAGTGGGGTCTGCGTCGATGATCTGTCTTTTATCAGTATTTTCTGAATCAGTCTTTGATCTCGGACACCAATCACTGTTTTGAGCAACATTCATCAGTGTTGTGCCAGGGGCTTTTGTGAAAATCGCACCATTTTCCAGTGTCCTTCGTCTTTCCGTTACCCTTCTTTTCCCGTGGCTTGGACTAGTTTTCTGAAGGCTGGTTGTTATGGTCGTCTTTACCATACTTTGGTTGTTGCAGATTTGCAGACCTGAACTCCTGCTTGTTCTGGTGCTAAAATTTCTGCTCGATTTTAACAGCATATCAATAAGCAACATCGAGTGATGAGATGTCCAAAAAATCCATTTCAGTTTGGATGTAACTGTGTAGAGCTCCACGGTATTTCAGAACCAAATTTCACTCAGATTCTTTGATACCCATCTTGGTGCGCAAGGTATGAAAGGTATTGGTGAACTACGACACTGCTTGGCCCCTCTCTTGACGCAGTGTGGTCCATCCTATGTACTGGTCTTCATAGTTTCCAACAGGGTAATATTGTTCCTTGACCGCATCCACAAAAAAATCTCAAATGGGTTCGGCCCCATATATTCCAGACTCCTCGATGGAACTTTGCTCCCAGTAAGTTTCCCACCAATGCTTGACATGGGAGAGAGCCTTAAGGAGTGCGAAGGTGATCTTTTCCCTGTCGGAGAAATTATGAACAGAGAAATAACCTTCTACCAGATTTAACATTTTTCTAGG
>JZKD02S1108697.1:155582-175418 GCA_000966675.3 Picea glauca | reverse complement strand
ATTTTCTTTAATTATCTTCAGGGCCTACATGTACTTCCTTCTTCAATTCACTTTGTCATCTTCAAAAATTCATTTCTCCTCAACCATGAGGATCCACGTGACGTACCACATACCATTGAAAACAACATGATGTAGACTATCCATCTATGGGTGTTGTATCTGCATGTGCATTTTCCTTCATGTCCAAATACCTTCATCAATCTTGCAGTCCAAAATCCATTACTAGGGTTGACATCAATGACAACAACCAATCTTCCAACAAACAACCACGGTATTTGAGCACCAGATGACACTCGGAATCTTTGATACCCAATTTGGTGCATAGGGTATGGAAAATATTGGTGAATTCTGGTATTGTCTGGTCCCTTTCTTGACATAGGATGGTCCATCTGGTATACTGGTCCTCGTAGTTTCCAACATGGTAGTATTGTTCTTTAATGGCGTCCCAGAAGGAATCCCATGTAGGGGCCACCACAAAAATTGCATATTCCTCCACGTCCCTTTTCTTAGAGTAAGTATCCCACCATTGTTTAACATGGGGAACGACCTTGAGGAGTGCAAAAGTGATCTTTTCCCTATCGGAAAAATTGTGGACTGAAAAATATCCTTCGAGCAGATTCAACCATTTATCTACAACATCCACATCTATCAGTCCTTCAAATAATGGAATATCAAAATTTACATGTACCTTGAAGGGGGTTGCATGGCCGCTTGATGAAGATGATTCTCCCGTGGGAAATCATCGAAGGATCTGCGCGAATTTGTCCATCATTTCGTTCCTTTGTCACACGAGGGCTTCCTCAAGCAACATTTTAATAGGATCTCCTGCTCCATCATCTTTCTTTTCGTCTCCCATGGGTTGTTGTCGGGCTCGGCACGGTCGATATGGTAATGGATTTATTGGTTCGAGTCCCAAATTCTTGTACCCAGACCTTGTCGAGGACATGTACGAAGAAAAATAAATGAAGAGTAGACCGCTCCGATACCACGTTGTTTTTTTACTCGCCATAGTCAGACTGTAGATGGAGTTAGATTATAACTGTGGCGAGTCAAAAAAACAACGTTTAGGGCCCCAAAACAGCCTTGGAAGTACAACAAGATGTGCTGACATGAAAAACATACAAAATAATCCAATTGAATTAGGCGAGATGCCACCCGTATCCACCTGGAGAATGTGTGGGGCTTCAGACAACCCCATAAGTGTAGAACTCACAATTATAAAGTAGTACAGAAGGACGTGTTGAACAAAAACGGGCACGAGGAGCTAGTTGGAATAGGTGGGTGGCCACCAATATCCACCTGGATAAAAAAACTTTCATTTCTTACAAGGTCACCTATTGTTGTAATAACAAGCTAGCTACTTCCATTAGGGATGCAAAAAAACCTCTCTTCGACTCTTGTTTATTTATCTTTTAACTACAGAAAATTGTGTTTGAATTATGCAAATTAATCTACTTGTTAAGGGCTACAAATTAGCATATTTACTTTCTAAATTCTATGGTGAAAAATTGTTGTTGTAGCAAATGTTTACTACAACCATCTAGGGCTGTTATAAATTTGTTGATAACATTTACTTTACAGTGTATTTAACCGTCAAGATTGTTATTCAAACATTGGATATTTATCTTCTAGTCAAGGGATTTCATTTCCAATAGTTATTTGTTGATTTCGATGGTGATTTATTGCAGTTGTTACTATCTTTTCTTGATTACATTATGCTGCAATCTTTTGGACAACAAGGTTTCTTGTTGTTTTCTCTAGTGTTTTGAGGTTTAATTTCATGATTTTTGGTCTTGGGATATTGGCTTTGACATTGGTTTTGCAGGTTATCAATTAGCTTGCCTCTCTCCTCTTCCAAATTCATCATTCTCCAAACCATAAGGACTATCATCTAGTTACCAAAGGAGGGATCATTGGCAAATCCTTTCCTTGTACTCTTCATCCCCCCAAGGTCACTCATCTAGTGGCCAAAGAAGTGCATCTTGCTCCACTTAGAGGGGCATCTAAGGTATTGTTTTCTTGCCTTAAATTCCTTTGGCCTTTGAAGACTTTGAACTTTTCATTGAGGTAGGATGTCTAGGGGCTCTTCCCGCTTGCAAAAGGCCATGTTTTCAGATCACAACAGTAGTACTTGGAGAGACTTCCTACTGGATCAATCACCCCATCCAAGCTTGAAGAACCCTATTTTCCCTAGGTGGTGCTTGATAGGTAATCCTCTTTAGATACCCTCAAATTTATCTCATCTTAAAATGATAAGCTTCACTTAGACTTGTGTAGTGACCCCATAGCCCTTCTTAAGGCACCGGTCTATCCTTATCTTCAACCACAAAAATACCCCAAAACTGTCTTTTCCCTTTTGTTTTTCTTTATTTTTTTGTTTTGCAATCTATCATTTGTCTTTGTTCTATCTTTAGTATAGATTGTTTAGATATAGGTTATGTTTCAATGATATATCTAATGCTTAGATATCATAAATGCTAATCGGATCTTCATATAATATTTTAGTTGTTGGCATCTAACAAAGGCTTGCTCTAGTTTTCATTGCTTATCTCTTAAGGATCTAGCCCTAATCTCATTAAGGCACCCTTTGAGATTCTTGATTTGATTATTTTATGGGATTCTCTAAGAAAAAATGATTGGAACATAACATATGACCATTAACCAAGGAAATTTTTGCAATGTTGAACTACATACTCATGTAAAGTGAAATGATAAGGCAAGAGGTTGAACGATCTTATCTTTTGTGGATTTTCACTTAACCTTGTCTCTGATTACAAATCTAAACATATGCTTGGGTAAAGGTTGTATGCCTCATTGTTTAGATCGTTATTAATGCAATGTTTTGATGTTTTCTTTCTCCATACTCTCCATAGGAACAAATCGATGCATGAGAGGGTCCAATGACCTCATTAAATAGTAAAATGTCACCTTTCTTTTATCATTGTTTATAAGGTTATTCACTATATAAAACTACACAACTTGATCTTCATTTAATGTTGATGGTATATGCTTAAAAGACTTAATGAATCTTGTTGGCTTGGTGCTTGTTTACACAATTATTTTTCTCTAGTTTATAACTAACACTTGTGATCTTTTGGACTCTGTCTTTACAATTGAAATCTAGTGTGAACTCATATGGTAGACTGCTATAATAGAATGTGCTAAAATATATACTAAGCGTTGTCATAAACTTTCTCTCATGGTATATGGATTTGGACATTAAGATACATAGTTTGATCCCTGCTTATAAATAAATTTAACATGGTGTTTGGTTATTGGTTAATTCTTTCGTTATAGCACTATTGTTTTCCATGGTACGAGGAACATTACTCACATGAAATATCATTGTTTTGGAAAGTATAACATTGCAAATCTGATTTGAATACCCTACAATCAATACTCTACTCTATTTGTTGTTTATTTTCACAGTTTGGACATATTTTACAGCATTGATTAATGGTTACACTCATTGGGTATTGACATATATGAATGGTCTATGATATACACTCCAAATATGCTTGTTCTCCTTTCATAATTTTGTCACATCCATAGGCAAGACTTATCTCTTTCATTGAATAAAGAACTCATTGGATCAACTCAACTTTGTTGTCCTTGAGGTTTAACATAACATTGTACAATTTCTTTTGATTGCAAGGTCATTGGCTCATAATATTTATTATTGATGGCAACATTTTGTACGAATCTACTTTAATTTTATTGATCAAAGTAACTCATGGTTTGATAAGAGTGCTACAATATTCCCTTGTTGCAATTTCATTGGTCAACTTTGGCATATGAATCTTGAGATGACAATGATATTGATGGTTCTAAATGATGATGAATGCCATGTGGTGAATGATATATTTCTTTGGCACTCATGTTATTTTAATTTGAAGCAATACACACACTCCATGTTCCAAGCACAATTTAATGAGCAATTGTTGTCTAAGTTACATATTCCTTAAGCTTGTTCTCAACTAATACAATGACATTTTCTTCACTCATAATTGATTTGTCTCACCCTTAAGAGAGGTTAGTGTCAATATTGACAAACCTTAAGTCAAACCAAGTCTTGAACCTCCCCCTTTCAAATAAAATGATAGGATTTAGTTTTTACCCCTAGGAATACCCTCCTTAGGTTAGGAATCCTGGCCTTAAAGTGAAGAGGCAAGGCCACTGAGGTGATAGTAGGTGGATTGTCTATCGGTTTTCCCAAGCTCTCCTTCACAAGGAGGGACTTTCCCTTCACGAGAGTTTGAGCGATAACAAGTAGTAACAATATGGATGAGGTAAAGGCTTTACTCATTTTGGTGGGGTTAGTAGTGGAAAGGGAGATTTTAGAGCTATAGATATCTGGGGACTATAAGATGGTGGTAGATTGGATAGATGGCCAGGTAAGGAATCTGAATTTGGGTCTGGAAATTCTCATTCAGAAGAGAAAGGAGCATCTAGTCAAATTGGATACTTATTCTTGCAAGCATATTTTCAGAGAACTAAATGTAATTGTTGATGGATTGTCAAAACATGTAGTGAATGCTCAAGTAGGAATATCTGATATCATTGAGACAAAGGATGCAAATACTATAGTTCTACTTGCTAGAAAATTATTTTTTAAATTATGGTAGCCTTTGAGGTGGACCTGTAATGTTCCATTATAGTGATGTTTTGGTTTGGGGCCAATTGACGCAGCGGGCATCTGCTCCCTGCCATCAGAGTATGTTCGTAGTGGAACATTTTTTCATATGTTCATAATAAGAATCGCAATTGCCATAAAGTTTCTTGACTCTGCTACATTTTCCTTCGTTTCTCTTGATCATTCCATAACCCATAGGGTTGTACCTTTGCTCCCACATATCTACGTTTACTTCCCTTTTGTTGCAACTCACCTTTTTCTTCAACTTTCCTCTTGTTGTGACTCACCTCTTGTTGCAACTCACATACTATTGCAACACACATTCTATTGCAGTCCCCTACTGCAACACATATCTGACTACATGTCCTCGACTGCAACACACCCATGTTGCAACTTGCCCTATGTTGCAATACATATATTGTTGCAACATGCTTGGACCTAGTGATGCAACACATATTTGGCCACCTATCTTCAACTGTAACACACCCATGCTGCAACTCGCCTCTGTTGCAACATGTCTCCTTTGCTGCAACACATCACTGGCAATAATCCATCTCCTTTTGCAGCATGCCTATGATGGGGAAATTCTCTTGCTGCAACACGTAACCCACCATTGAGGCAACAACTTGTGTTCACATCTTTCGAACTCATACAGAACCCTCAATGCTTGTAGAACCAAGGTGCTTAACCTCCCCCATGGAAGACCACAATTTCCAACATGGCCTTCCACAGACTCATGCCACCTACATAGCCATATCATACTACACTATTCTCTATAGGATTTACTCATTCACACGATGACATTAACTCATACATAATTATGTCAAGAAAAAAACACATAACATCCTACAGGAATTTATTCATACTCACACAAAAAGATTAATTCTACAACAATGATTATTATTATTATTATTATTTTGTGTCTGGAGGAATCAACAACTAGTTGGGCACATGCTCTCGTTACACGTGGCCGTTTTATCCAACCACTACCACTATAACCTCCAGGTGTGCCCACGATGCCCCTTACACGACACACAAGGTAAGTTGGGGGGAATTGAACTCGAAACCTCATGGAACTTCATTTTCACGGCACTTTCCAATTGAGCTGCCCCCCCGGGGGCACAACAATGATTATTTTATTCATCATACAAGTTACAATATAATGGATCAATGGCTAGATCATAACTTACAATATACATTGGGTTGTCAGGCTAGAGGCCATGGAAAGCCCAACCAATTCTCTCTCTCATATTGCACGTCTCTCCTCCTCTCAGTTCTGTAAGATCCTCTCAATATCTTTGATTCTATGTTTTATTCTTCCTAGAAATTGTTTGCTTCAGCTTCCCAAGGCTTCTCACGCCCTTTCATCTTCCGAATTTTGATTTGTCCTTTCATCAACGACTCTTCCTCTCCTGTGTGTCCTTTCCAACAATGTGCTCCTCTTGAGCTGTAAAATCCAAAAATTCTTCTGTATAATTTTCCCTCTACATCGTAATAGTCCACACACTTGTCCATTCTATAACAGTTCTCCCAAATTCCCCAATGTTACAACTCTGTAGCGTTCAATTGATTTGCACCCTTGTTGTTACTCCTAGTAGTCCATCTCATTCACATCCTACAAAAATCAATCATTGATGTAATATCTTTGTCATGTCTACGTAACTTCCTTCGCCATGTCATCCCCAGGATGACTGGGATGTTATTTTATCAAACTCCTCAGGTTTCAAGAAAGCATGTCCTCATTCTTATGAGGTAAATCACTTGTATCTACAGTTGTCCAATGCAACTCCATCAATGTTTCATTCTCAACTCTATAGTCCTCACATGATATACACTTCAATCTACAAGACATCTTCCTCTATTTACATTCTTTCTTTCAAATCATTGTTTCCCCTTACTACACATCAATCCACAACAACACAACAATATTCTCCTTGTGGAGATTTGGAAATGTCATCGCTTTCCTGCTGCAACTCAATTTTCTGCAACAACTCAACCTTTGGTACTGCTACCTTCTCTGTCTCTCTTTCTTCATTACCAAAAGAACTAGTCATGTGATTTTTCAGTCATGCATCACCTGCATAATTCAATCTGAGTCACATCCAATCCATGACATTCCATTGCCCTTTTTCATGCAGAGTACAAAGTGCCTTTGGTGCAACAATCCACTCATGCTCGAAGCCACACAACATGGAGTCTCATTCTCCCATGTTACACCTCCCTTGACTCAATCCACATCACTTGCACAACTCAATCTGAGTCACGTCCAATCCAGGACATCCCACTGCCCTTTTTCATGTGGTGTACAAAGTTCCTTTGGTGCAACCAACCACTCATGCTCGAAGCTACACAACATGGAGTCACATGCTCCCATGTTACACCTCCCTTGACTCAATTCACAAGCACATGAAGCCTACCTCAGTCGACGATTCTTTCAGCATATACACATTTTTGAAAATTACCAGAGACATAGATTTCAAGAGTCTTCTTCTTCTCCACACAACACCTTCACATTCGGTCCTCAATAACCTTCAGTTTTCTAACATTCTTTTGCAACATGTCTTCTTCCTCAGGAGATTTGAAATCTTCTCCTATCTCTATCAACAACATATTCAACAAATTCTTTATCTTTTGGACTGTATGTTATCTGTCTTTAGCTCGACAACTTTCATCATGCTTCATCTTCACGACATCATCTGTCACCTATATAATCTTGCAATTTCTTACAATCTTTGCAGTTCATTTTCCTACATAGATATCATTCTAATGCATCTTATTTTCAACCAAGCACATCCACTTCCATTGATATAGGTGGATATTGGTGGCCACCCACCTATTCCAACTAGCTCCTCATGTTCGTTTTTTATTCAACACGCCTTTTTGTAATGATTTATAATTGTGAATTCTACATTGTTGGGGTTGTTTGAAGCCTCACACATTCTCTAGGTGGATACGGGTGGCCTCTCTCCTAATCCAACTAGCTTATTTTGTATTTTTTTCAGGTCAACACATCTTGTTGTACTTCCAGGGTTGTTTTGGGGCCCTAAACATTGTTTTTTTTAATCGCCATAGTCAAACTATAGACAGAGTCAAAGTATGACAACATAATGTGTAGATCTCTGAAATACCTTTCTAATGGGCTATGGCGTGCCTAAAACAGAGGTCGTATGCAAAATTTACGACACTAGGAAGTTGAGGTACCAAATTACACCGACTAACCCATAGGGCCCACATGAATTTTGACATTTCACCTTCTAGGGTTAGGTTTTTGAATGTCTAGGGTTTTGGTGTTCATGAGTAATATGAAAAGAGACTATGGAGCCTCATTGTAATTCATTCTTCTCAGATGGATGCGTGTAGCAGCCACATCTCTTCTCAGAGATAGATACCATCATTCGAGCAAGTTTTAGTTCTGCAGTTTTACAATTTCAGCCTATTTCATTATTTAATAGAAGATATTGTTCACTGGATATTTGTGTTATACTTCTTATATCTGTGTTTATTGTATTCAGTCTATTAATTAGTTCATTCCACTCCTAAATCCGGATCAGTGGTATCAGAGAAGTCTGCTCCTCATTTATATTTCTTCGTGAATGTCCCCAATAAGGTTTGGATACAAGAAGTTGGGACTCGAACCAATCAATCCATTACCAGATCAGTTGCGCCGAGCCTGACAATAACCCATGGGAGATGAAAAGAAATATCACAAAGTAGGAGATCCTATTAATATTTTGATCGAGGAATTCCTCACGTGACAAAAGAATGAAATGATGGACAAATTTGCGCAGATCCTTCGACGGTTTCCCACGGGAGAAGCATATTCATCAAGCGGCCATGCAACCCCCTTCAAGGTACAGGTAACTTTTGATATTCCATTATTTGAAGGACTACTAGATGTGGATGTTGTAGATAAATGGTTGAATCTACTTGAAAGATATTTTTTGGTCCACAATTTTTTCGATAGGGAAAAGATCAATTTTTCACTCCTCAAGGTCGTTCCCCATGTTAAGGACTGGTAGGATACTTACTCTGAGAAAAGGGCCATGGAAGAATATGTAATATTTCTGGTGGCCTCTACATGGGATTCCTTCCAGGACTCCATTAAAGAAAAATACTAGCTTGTTGGAAGCTACGAGGACCAGTACATTAGATGGACCACCCTACGTCAAGAAAGGGATCAGACAATACCACAATTCACCAATAATTTCCATACCCTACGCACCTAATTGGGTATCAAATATTATGAGTGTCATCTGGTGATCAAATATCGCGGTTGTTTGCATAGATACATTCAATCATAAATGGAGTTCCTGGACATCGCCTCATTGGGCGCGACTTATAGATATGTTGTGAAGATTGAGCAGAAATTTAAGAAGAAACGATGAGAGTTTGGATCTACAAACCTCTCATAGCTAAAGCAAATCAAGGGAAACCCCAACCCACACAACAAGGGACCAAGTCGAGATGGTCGCCCTCAAGAAAATCCTTCCAAGTTGCAATACAAGAAGGGAAACGAGAAGATGAAGGACACGAGAAAATGGTCTGAGTACCCCACAAAGTTATTAGGGTAGACAATTGTACAGGATCCCAGAGGTGGAACCACCTATTTCTATTTCTTTAATCTCTACTAAGAAATGTAGTAAGGTCATTTCACAGACCGAGAAGTTCACCTTCTTCGTGATCCATGCTCATAGTAAGCAGAAGGTCGTCGCCACATCTGTGGCCTCTACACAACGCCTCTCTTTGCAGCAAAATAAAGTGGACGGGATTGTGGAAGAATACAGAGACATCTTTGCCTCACCTACAGGGGTTCCGACACACTGCCAAGTCAAGCATCCCATTGATCTGACTCCTGACACACCTCTACCTAATGGACCAATCTATTGTCGCTCTCTAATGGAGAATGATGAAATCAGGCGTCAAATCCAAGAGCTTCTTCAAAAGGGGCACATCAGACCCAACTCCTCCCCTTGCGTAAGCCCGATTGTGCTAGTGCAGAAGAAGGACGAGACTTGACGACTCTGCATTGATTATAGAGCCTTAAACAAAATTACATTCAAGAACCACTACCCCATTCACAGGATTGATGACCTTCTTGACCAACTCAAGGGGGAAAAGTTCTTTAGCAACATTGACCTGAAGTCTGACTACCACCGGGTTCCCATCAAACTAACTGATGTCTAGAAGACAACCTTCAAGTCTAAATAAGGTCTCTACGAATGGCTGGTCATGCCCTTTGGCTTAACAAATGCACCAACCACTTTCATGAGGTTGATGGACTATGTATTGATACCCTTCACCAACTCCTCTGTGGTCATATATTTGGATGACATCCTCATCTTCAATAGAAAGTGGAAGGAGCACATGCAATATATTCAACAGGTTTTGAGCACTCTGCGGCAGCACAAGCTTTATGCCAACTTGGAAAAATTCTCTTTTGGCATGAACATGGTCCAATACCTGGGATACATTGTTGATGAGCATGGGGTACATGTTGATCCAGCTAAGATCCAAGTCATCCGTGATTGGCCATCCTCGACCACACTGACTGAGCTTCGAATCTTCTTGGGTCTAGCCAATTTCTATTGACGATTCGTGTTGGGTTTCTCACATATTGCATGGGCCCTCAGCCAGGTGACCAAGGGTGGTGGTAGGGAAAAGTTCATGTGGGGGAAGGAGAAGCAACAAGCCTTTGATGATCTGAAACATCGCTTGTGCTCAGCTCCAGAACTCTCTTTTCTTGGTTTGCAACAACCATTCGAGATTGAGACTGATGAATCTGACTATGATGTGGGTGCAATCCTCACTCAGCACGACCATCTGATGGCATACCATAGTGAGACACTCTCTGATACTGTCCAAAAATACCCCACCTATGACAAGGAAATGTATTCCATTGTATATGCATTTCGTCAATGGAAGCATTACATTCTAGGGACAAAGACGATCATACACACTAATCACAAGCCTCTGCAGTTCATACAGACACTAGGGCAATTGCAGAATGACCGCCATCAGAAGTGGTCCACCTACATGCATCATTTCCATCTCAACATCAAGTATAATACATGTATCTCCAATCGTGTCGTTGATTGCCTCAGTTGGCCTCATGTGGCTGCACTCACCACTGTGCTCCATTCCTGTGTACATGAAACATCATAATGGCCCCAACTCTACCAGCAAGATACAAACTTTGCCACCACATATCAGCTCTTGGGGTACTTGTGCCATTGTCACTGATTTTCAAATTCAAGTCAGACTCTTATGCCATTTGGGTCATCTCTATGTTCCTACAAGCGAGCGTGCAAAGCTGATTTGGGAATCCCACTATAGTCGGGTGGAAAGACATTTTGGCATCGAGAAAACTGTAGTCATTCTTCAGAAACATTTTTATTGGCCAAAACTTTGACAGGACATCAACAAATATATCAGGTCTTTCACTTCCTTCGCCATTACCAAGCTAGCCATCAAGAAGCAAGGCCTATACACCCCTCTTCCTATTCATGAGAAGCCATGGGAATCCATCTCCATGGATTAATATATGTATGGTTTGTCTTCCACCAAGCACAGAAATGACTGTGTGTTTGTGGTCATTGATCGGTTTTTGAAGATGGCCATACTCACAGCCTGTAAGAAGAATGTCACAGCGGTTGATACTGCCAATATATTCTTCGAACGATTTTGGGTCCACTTTGGGATACCACAGACCATCATCTCTGACAGAGATAGTAGTTTCCTCAGCACCTTTTGGTCGAGTCTCTGGTCTCTGTTGGAAACCAAGCTAAACAAATCCACTGCTTTCCACCCCCAAATCGATGGCCAAACTGAGGTCATCAATCAGATGATTGTGCACATCTTGCACATGTACAATTTTAAACATCCTTGAACATGGGGCAAGAATCTCCCATATGTCCAACTCAACTACAACAGGGCTCTCCATAGTTCCAACGACCATAGTCCATTTCAGGTGGGTCTAGGATTCCAAGCCTTGGGACCCATTGATGTTGCAGTTCCTATTGCCATTGCACATTCATAATATTCCCTTGATCAGTTTGCTATCGACAAAGCCACTAGTTTTATTGAGCAGATTCAACACATCCGCCAATAGGTCCAGGAGATTTTGCAGAAATCTAATGCTAAGTACAAGCAATGCCATGATCAACACAGGGTACCACACCAGTTTCAGGTTGGTGAAAAAGTCTAGTTACATTTGCAGAAGGAACATCTCACCAGGACCCATCGAAAGATTTTCCCACTTCGTTATGGGCCTTACACTATCACCAAGGCTATGGGTAGAAATGCTTTTGAGCTCAACACTCCACCCTTCTTTGGTCTGCATCCAGTATTCAATGTGGATCTCCTTCGACCATATTTTCTACCGTTATTGGACACCTCTAAGATCGTCGAATAGTTTACAACAAAGGATATCAACTCTGAATGCATGGAACAAGCATCCACCGATTAGATAGTGGACACACAGGTCAAGGGCACTCGCCAACAATGGATCCAGCTTTATCGGGTTGTCAAGGCAAGGAAAATCCTACACCGAGGAAAGTGGCTCACATGGGGCCAAATCTAGCAGAATTTTCCTCACCTGATGGGGGAACTCAATGCAATGGAGACCATTTCTTCCTAAAGGAGGAGGATTGATCTAGGTGGATATTGGTGGCCACCCACCTATTCCAACTAGCTCCTCATGTCCATTTTTTATTCAACACATCTTTATGCAACACTTTATAATTGTGAGTTCTACACTGTTGTGGCTGTCTAAAGCCTCACACATTATCCAGGTGGATACAGGTGGCCTTTCGCCTAGTCCAACTGGCTTATTTTATATTTTTTTCATGTCATCACATCTTGTTGTACTTCCAGGGCTATTTTGGGGCCCTAGACATTGTTTTTTTGACTTGCCACAGTCAGATTGTAGACTTAGTTTGAGTCTGATGGGAGGATGTGTAGATCTCTGAAAGACCTTTCCAATGGGCTATCACGTGCCTAAAATAGAGGTCGTATGCAAAATTTACGACCCTAGGAAGTTGAGGTACCAAATTACACCAACTTACCCATAGGGTCCACATGAATTTTGGTGTTTCACCTTCTAGGGTTATGTTTTTGAATGTTTATGGTTTTGGCATTCATGAGTAATATGAAAAGAGCCTATGGAGCCTCATTGTAATCCATTATGCTCTGACCGATGCATGTAGCATCCATATCTCTTCTCAGAGATAACTACCACCATTCGAGCAAGTTTTAGTTCTGCAGTTTTACAGTTTCAACCTATTTCATTATTTAATAGAAGATATTGTTCACTGGATATTTGTGTTATACTTCCTATCTCCGTGTTTATTGTATTCAGTCTGTTAATCAGTTCGTTTTGCTCCTAAATCCGGATCAGTGGTATCAAATTGGTCTGCTCTTCATTTATTTTTCTTTGTGCATGTCCCCAATAGGCTTTGGATACAAGAAGCTGGGACTTGAACCAATCGAGCCATTACCAATTCGGTCGCGCCGAGCCTGACAACAACCCATGGGAGACGAAAAGAAATATGATGGAGTAGGAGATGCTATTACGATGTTGCTCGAGGAAGACCTTGCGTGAAAAAAGAACAAAATGACGGATAACTTCCCACAGATCCTTCGACGGTTGCCCATGGGAGAAGCAACTTCATCAAGCGGCCATGCAACCCCCTTCAAGATACAAGTAAATTTTGATATTCCATTATTTGAAGGACTGATAGATGTGGATGTTGTAGATAAATGGTTGAATATGCTTGAAGGATATTTTTCGGTCCACAATTTTTCCGATAGGGAAAAGATCACTTTTGCACTCCTCAAGGTCGTTCCCCATGTTAAATACTGGTGGGATACTTACTCTGAGCAAAGGGTCATGGAGGAATATACAATCTTTGTGGTGGCCCCTAAATGGGATTCCTTCCGAGACACCATTAAATAACAATACTACCATGTTGGAAGCTACGAGGACGAGTACAATAGATGGACCACCCTATGTCAAGAAAGGGACAAGACAGTACCAGTCTTGACCAATAATTTCCATACTCTACACACCAAATTGGGTATCAAAGATTCTGAGCGTCAGCTAGTGCTCAACTACCATGGTTGTTTGCATAGATACATTCAAACAAAAATTGATTTCCTAGACATCGCCTCATTGGGAACGACTTATAGATACACTGTCAAGATTGAGCATAAATTTAAGCAAAAATGACAAGAGTTTGGATTTGCAAACCCCTCACAGCCAAAGCAGGGCAAGGGCAACCCCAACCCACACAAAAAAGGACCAAGTCGAGATGGTCGCCCTTGAGACAATCCATCCAAGCCGTAATACAAGAAGGGAAATGAGAAGACAAAGAAGGACACGAGAAAATGGTGTGAGTACCATAAAAGTCTTTGGCACAACACCGATGAATGTCGCTCCAAGTAGTCCCTCATGGCTGAGCTGAAGGATTTTGATTCAGAGGCCGATTCTATTTTTGAGTCAAATCATAAAGGAGGGAAGCAGATTATCGATGCCGAACTCAGTGCCACAATTGCTACCACCAAAGTCCATCCAAGTGAACTAGAAGAGCTAGATAAAGGGAAACACATACACTTCTTTCATTTGCATATGTGGGTCAAGTGGGCCTCGATTCATTTCATTGTCGACATCGGTAGTCAGAAGAACCTGATTTCAGCAGAGGTCATCAAGTGGTTGAACCTGCCAACGATACCGCACCCACATTCCTACACCATCAGCTGGCTTCTCCAAGGAAGAGATCTTTGTGTCAGCCAACATTGTCATCTGCCCTACAACATCAAGCCCTTCAAAGATGAGGTGATGTGTGATATTGCTCCTCTTGAAGTTTGTGGTGTTCTTTTAGGACAACAATATTTGTGGTAGTGTTATGTTGTGTATGAGTCTAGACCCTACAATGTTATTATTACTTTAGGTAGACAATCATACAGGATCCCAGAGGTGGCACCACCTACTGCTATTTCTTTAATATCTGTTAAGCAATGCAGTAAGGTCATTTCGTAGACTGGGAAGTTCTTCTTCTTCGTGATCTGTACTCACATTAAGCAAAAGGTCGTTGCCACATCCGTGGCCTCTACACTCTTTGTAGCAGAAGCAAGTGGATGGGATCATGGAAGAATATAGAGACATCTTTGCCTCACCTATAGGGGTGTCGACACACTGCCAAGTCAAGCATCCCATTGATCTAACCCTTGACACACCTCTACCTAATGGACCAGTCTATCGGCGCCCGTTGATAGAGAATGAAGAAATTAGGCATCAAATCCAAAAGATTCTTCAAAAGGGGCACATCAGACCCAACTCCTCCCCTTGTGAAAGCCCGATTATGTTGGTGCAAAAGAAGGATGGGACTTGGTGACTCTTGATTGATTACAAAGCCTTAAACAAAATCACAGTCAGGAACCGCTACGCCATTCCTCGTATTGATGAACTTCTTGACAAACTCAAGGGGGAAAAGTTCTTTAGAAAGATTGACCTAAAGTCTGGCTACCACCAGGTTCCCATCGATCCAATTGATGTCTGGAAGACAACCTTCAAGTCTAAAGAAGGTCTCTACGAATGGCTCATCATGCCCTTTGGCTTAACAAATGCACCAGACACTTTCATGAGGTTGATGGACGATGTATTGAGACCCTTCACCAACTCCTTTGTGGTCGTATATTTGGATTGTTGGAGTTAATTCACACACACCTAGGATTTCTTTTTCCTAAGGTTTTTCCTTGTTTATTAGTCACAATTAGTCATTATCCAGTCTCCTATATTTTAGGGGAGAATATTTCACCTGGAGAATATTCTCTTTCAGTTGACACTTCAATTTGACTAATTGAGTTGAGTTTAGACGTTGCATTGGTTTTGTCACCATGCAACATTGGGATCATCACCATGCTAATGCACACTTTCCTTGGGATCATCACTAAACTGAGGAATTACCTTTGATTCCTTTATCTACTCCTCACTACTCTCTGTTCATTCAGTTAACTAAAGACTGATTGACTAGTTAACTCAGCTAGGTGGTAGTTCACTCTCGTAACTGCCTGAGAGACTAGAATAGATGGAAGTTTACTCTTGTAATTGTTGGTGTGTGTCCAAATCACTCTAGACCACCACTATGGCTCATTAGTTACTCATGTATCCTATATCTATTGTAAACTATTCGCTCTTTAAGTGTGGAATATGTTTAATGAGAATTCTTTCATTCTTTCTCTCCTTCTTCTTCTTTCTTCAATTCTCTTTGCAAATGTGTGTATTATTGTTTAGCTAGATATATTCTGTGCAGGTTCAACACATTTACATGGTATCAGAGCCGACAGACTGCTAAGCAAAAGCTACACCAAATTGTTTTTGTAGGTACTGAAGATTGAAAAACACAGAAAGATGGAATTTATGTTTTAGTCACCGATAATACTTCTCATGCCTCATAACTATTTGGAGTGGAAGCCAAAGATTCTACTTCTTCTCAAAAGTAGATACTTATACCAAATAACCATGGCAATAGAAGTAGATTTTGATTCCACCGATGAGAAAAATGACTTTCTCAATAGACAAGATATGGCCATAGGATTTATCTTCTTGTCTATCTCTCAAGAAATTCTCCACCAAGTGTATGATGACTCACAAGAATCAACTCCAAATGAATTATGGACTAGATTGGAGGTTCTATTTGGGAATAAAGAAGATTGTGAAGATTTCATGTAGGAGGTTGAACAGATAGAGCCAGAAGAGAAGCCATCAGAACATCAAGCCTCTTATTATGAAGAATCTTCTACAAAAGTATTTGCACAAATTTGTATTCCATTAATTGAAGATGATGTCTACTCCATTTCAGATTTTTTTTTTCTGAATTTCATGTGGAAGATATATGGCATGCATCTCAGGGGTCACATGAAGACACTTTTCCATGCGCAATGCATGCATCTCAATAGACAAAAAGGGAGCCGCGCACATCATACTCAATTCTAATCTTTTATGAGCAAAATTTGTAGAAAAAAATGGATATTTGAATTCCTCTTGGGAAAATATCCAATTTCAAAAAAAACATCGTCCGAAAAGTGAAGTTATGATCTTTTTAAAATCAATAAAATTTCATAATTTTTTCAAAAACGACCGTACGGTTTTCAAAGTTTCATCCAAAATTTATTTGAATATTCTTCATTACAAGAAGATAAAGTGAATATGTGTGGACATCCCAATGGTGAATATACTTCATCATATCCGTGCAGACATCTACACCTTCAATGAGCATAAACTTGCATAGTTGCGAGGTCTTCTTGGAGTGAAGGACACAGTTTCTTAGCAACTGCTTTTTGTTCCTTCTCATTTTTATTTTTTTATGCATTGTAATTTGAGGGGGGGGGTTTCCCATGAGGTTTTCCCTCTTTCCTCGTTTATTTTAGTGTATATTTTGTATTTGGGTACCTAACATAGCCTCGTTGCCGGGACCCATTCTTTATTTTCACCATAGTGATGTTTAGGGGGGGTGTTGGAGTTACTTCACACACACCTAGGATTTGTTTTTCCTCAGGTTTTTCCTTGTTTATTAGTCACAATTAGTAATTATCCAGTCTCCTATATTTTAGGGGAGAATATTCCATCTGGAGAATATTCTCTTTCAGTTGACACTTCAGTTTGACTAGTTGAGTTGAGTTTAGATGTTGGATTGGTTTTGTCACCATGAAACATTGGGATCATCACCATGATAATGCACACTTGCCTTGGGATCATCTCTAGATTGGTACATTGCCCTTGATTCCTCGATATACTCCTCACTACTCTCTATTCATTCAGTTAACTGAAGAATGATTGACTAGTTAACTCAGCTAGGTGGCACTTCACTCCCGTAACTGCCTGAGAGACTAGACTAGATGGAAATTTACTCCCGTAATTGTTGGTGTGTGTCCAAATCACTCTAGACCACCACTATGGATCATTAGTTACTCATGTATCCTATATTTATTGTAAATTATTCACTCTTTGAGTGTGGAATATGGTTAATGAGAATTCTTTCATTCTTTCACTCCTTCTTCTTTCTCCAATTCTCTCTGCAAATGTATGTATTATTGTTTAGCTAGATCTATTGTGTGCAGGTTCAACACATTTACATGGATGGCATCCTCATCTTCAATAGAATGTGGGAGGAGCACATGCGGCATATTCAACAGGTTTTGAGCACTGCGTGGCAACACAAGCTTTATGCCAACTTGGAAAAATGATCTTTTGGCATGAACATGGTCCAATACCTAGGCTACATTGTTGATGAGCATGGGGTACATGTTGATCCAACTAAGATCCAAGTCATCTGTGACTGGCTAGCCCCGACCACACTAACTGAGCTTCGAAGCTTCTTGGGACTAGCGAATTTCTACTAGCGGTTCGCATTGGGTTTCTCCCCTATCGCATGGGCCCCGAAACAGGTGACCAAGGGTGGTGGTAGGTGTTGGATTATTGAGAGGGGGGGTGAATCAGTAATAGAGAAATTTAATCCTTTTAAACCATATAATCCAAGTGTTATATCAATGAAGCATTATCATCCAATAACTGTAGAGTAAATAAGCAATAAACAAATGAACAAATATACACATACACAATACACTAGTGTTTTACGTGGAAACCCAAATCGGGAGAAAACCATGTAATTATTTTTCTTATATGTCTTGAAGAATTACATTCATTGGAAGCACCAACTTCCTTTGTTTTCCAGGTGCAATTGGAAGGAGGCTCCAACCCCCTAGTTTCTCAGGCTACAACCTGAGGGAAGCTTCAACTCCCCAATTCTATGGCTACAATCAGAAGGAGGCTACAACCCCCTATGTTCTCCAGCTACAACCGAAAGGTGGCTACAACCACCTGTTCTTGCCCCATCTTGCCACCCTGAAGTAGAAGTAGAATGATGGAACCACTGTCAACCTGTCACTGTGATATATGTCGTTGTAAACCTGTACCAATAAATATGAACCATGCATCAACCTGTACCTCAACCTGTAATCAACCTGTACCATAAACAAGTGCATCAACCATGCACCAACCTGTACCAAAGAACCTGTAATCAATCTGTACCATAAACAAGTGCATCCAACCATCTACCAAGTATGTACCAATCGTGTGTCAACTACTCATCAACTATGACTCATCAATATGTACCAACATCATCAACTATACACCTCATGTATGTGCCAACTCATCAACTACTTGTCTCAACCATGTACTCAACATGTACCTCAACCAAAAGCCCTCATCAATTTCGTCATCCAAATCTAATTTGTAGCTCTGTAATAGACCTGGTGTATATGATCACATTCCTGCAAACTTTCCTTAACTTCAACAACAAGAGACTAGCATTTTCATCAAACTTTTTTTTAGTCTCAAATGCCTAGTTTTGGATTAGTCAACAACCCTAACTTGAAGTAATCATAACTTTGTACATGTAATGTATAAAGATATGAAATTGATATACAATGTTCTTCAGTGTGTTTTATGAAATTCCTCCATGTTTCACTACTTGGAACCTCTCAGAAAATGAGTTATAGCAAAAATGACATACCTTGCTGAATTCTGGCTTATTCTAGAGAGCGACCTTGTATAGCATGTCCCACACGGAATATTTTATTAATTGATATGAAAGTGTGACAAAACATACGATAGACTGTACCCTAACCAAAACATTTGTTTTCACTGAATTTGGATCTGTTATGAAGAAGTTATGACGTTTTTACCCGAAACACCTGGTTTTGACTAGTTTCAGGACTAGCCACAAACCCTATTTTCCACTGAGTGTAACTCCAAAAATACAATGAACCACAAGTTGAATTTTTTACCAAAGATACTTGTATATGTTTTTTCAATGGCATATAAATTTTATGGTCGGAATATTTATAGAAAAAAAGTTATAGCGAAAATTGTGAGATGACCTGTAAATAACATACCTTAGAAAGCACCATCAAAAGAATTTATCCTTCCTTGCATTTCGGCCTTGTTTTCTTCAACCTCCCTCATAATTTTGGCTTAGATATACTTGATTACCTTAGACACCTATATATATTCAATATGCTCAAGTGTGATTAAAATGAGTGAGCCTTGCCTCTTATTTATACTCTCCAAGTAGCTTCCTTAAAAACATCTTCTAGGTCACTTGGCCCCACTTTCCTTATTTTAGGGTTAACCCACTTCTAATTTC
>JZKD02S1108697.1:109366-123786 GCA_000966675.3 Picea glauca | reverse complement strand
TTATTTCTTACTGCTCATTATTGGATAATAATTCTACATTGATATAACATTTGAAGAAAAAGGATTATAATTACGCTATTACTGATTCACCCCCCCTCTCAGTAATCCAACAAAATCAACAGATCCTGAAGAGGGGGAGCGCATTTTTCATTCACATATGTGGGTGAAGGGGACCCCGCAGCATTTTATTGTTGATAGCGGAAGCCAGAAGAACCTCATCTCAGTAGAGGTCATCAAACAGTTGGGATTTTCGACAACACCACACCCGCATCCATACAACATTGGGTGGCTTCACCAGGGATGATATATCTGTGTCAGCCAACAATGTCGCTTGTCATACGGCATCCAACCCTTCAAGGATGAGGTAGATGTTTCCCCATTGGATGTATGTGATGTTCTCTTGGGCCAACCATATATGTGGAAGCGCCATGTTGTTTATGAGTCTCAACCCCGTAGTGTCATTGTTTCTCTGGGGGGGCATATCTATAGAATACCAGAGGTAGTTCTGACTATTGTTCCACCTAAACAGTGTCGCAAGGTAGTATCTCATACAGCAAAATTCAGCGTCTTCACAATCTGTTCAAAAGGGGAACAGAAGGACACTGCAACCACTACAACATCGCCCCAAGCACCTTCTATCCAACAGAAGCAGGTCGACAAGGTTGCAACAAAGAGCAAATATTACTTATGCACATAGTCCTCTCATGTATCTTGACTTGTTGAACAAACTCAGACTCAATAGGTTTGTGACAACCTTCCACAAACCAAGCAGTGCGACGTGTCCAGCAAGGCAAGCAGCTCACCAAGATTCATATTCAACAAATGCTGCCCTCTCTCCCCCGGGAACTCAATGAAATGGATACCATTTCTTCCTAAGGAGGGAGTATTTATCCAGGTGGATATCGGTGGCCACCCACCTTTTCCAACTCGCTCAAAATAATTTTCTGGCAATTTTGGCAATTTACTATTTTTGGCAGTTTTTCGGGTCCTGAACTTCCAAAGTCGTTTTGAGGCCCGAAACGATGTTTTTTGGGCATCAAACTTCAGTGAATATTAGTCTATTCCATACCATTATATTTGCAATCAATAGTTTTAGTCCTCATATATAGCTTTCTAACGATGTATCATATGCGTCAAACAAAGATATATGCAAAAGTTACGACCCCGGGAAGTTGATGTACTGACTTACCCAAACGGGCCCCACATGACTTTTGGCGCTTCATCTCCTAGGGTTAGGTTTTTGGATGTCTAGGGTTTTTGACATTCTGGTTTACTGTAAAAAGGCCTTCTGAGCCTCATTTTAATCATCTTCTTGTGAATGCAAGTAGTCTTCACATCTCTTCTCAGAGATAAGCTGCCACCATTCTAGCGAGTCTTTCACTCTGTATATTTATAGTCTCTGTACATTTATTTCATTAATAGAAATCGTGTATTTTTGTATCTTTGTGTTTATGGTTGCATATCTGATACGTTTCTGTTATATTATTGGATATCTGTGATATCTCTGTTCATTTCTTTATTATATATCCGCTCTCATTTCATGTCGAAAATAATCCAGATCAACAGTCCATGGCAAGCGAAAAGAAATATGACAGGACATGAGATCCTTTCAAAATGTTGCTCGAGGAAGCCCTTGAGTGAAAAAGTTATGAGATGATGGATAACTTTGTCCAAATCCTTCGATGGCTACCGACAAGTGATGCATCCACCTCAAGCAGAGGCCCTGCCCCCTTCAAGGTATAGATCAATTTTGATATTCCTATATTTGATGGTCAAATAAATGCAGATGTCGTAGATAAATGGTTAAACCTTACAGAAGGATATTTTTCTTTCCGCAACTTTTTCAACAAGGAAAAGATTACATTTTCACTCCTCAAGGTCGTCCCCCATGTCAAAGATTGGTGGGATAATTTCTATGAGCAAAAGGAAATAGAGGGATCCACATTATTTGCAGTTGCAACCACTTGGGGTTCCTTCATGGATGATATTAAGGAACAATACTACCATTTTTGATGTTATGAACTTGTATACAAGATGGACCACACTGCAATAGGAAAGAGACCAAATAGTGCAAGAGTTCACCAATGTCTTCCATACCTTGAACACCAAGTTGGGTATCAAATATTTTGAGAAACATACGGTGTTGAAGTACCATGGCGGTCTGCATAGATACATCCAGAAAAAAATGGAGTTTTTGGACATCTCATCCTTGGGCACGACCTATCGATATGTCGTCAAAAACAAGCAGAAGCTTAAGAAAAAAACGCAGTAGTTTGGGTCTAGGAACCCCTCACAATAGAAGCAGGGCAAGTGTAGCCCCAACCCATAGAACCAAGGACAGAAAAAATATGGGCAACCTCAGGACAACCAGTCCAAACCGCAAGCAAAGAAGGACAATGGGAAGGCGAAGAAAGATACCAGGAAGTGGTGTGACTTCCATAAAATCCCCTGGCATAACACTATTGATTGACGCTCAAATTAGTCATTGGTGGCTGAGGTAAAATCCTCTAAATCAGACGTGGGTTTTGACTCTGAGTTAGAACCAGAAAAGGAGAGACGAATCATTGACACGGAACCCAGTGCCATCGTTGCTACCACCAAGATCCATCCCGATGAACCTAATGATCTAGAGGAAGGCAAACACATCTTTCATTCACATATGTGGGTGAAAGACACTCCATTGCACTTCATCATTGATAGATGTAGCCAAAAGAACCTCATCTCAGTAGAGGTCATCAAGCGGCTAGCCCTACTGAAAATGTCACACCCGCAACCCTACACTATTGGATGGCTCTGTCAAGGAAGCAATCTTCGCTTTAGCCAAAAGTTTCATATGTCGTATGAAATCAAGCCATTCAAAGATGAGGTATTGTTTGTTTTTTATCCCCTTGAATTTTGTGATGTTCTTTTGGGCCAACCTTATTTATGGAAACATCATGTTGTATATGAGTCTAGGTCTCGCAGTGTTATTATTACTTTGAACAAGAAACTTTACATGATACCCAAGGTAGTCCCACCTAGTGTTGTTACCTTGATCTCTACCAAGCAATGAAGGAAGGTCATTTCTCAATCCAGGAAGTTTGTCTTCTTTGTGGTTCGCTCTCAGAGTGAGCGAAAGGTGGAAGCGACATCCATGGCCTCTGTGGTTGACCTCTCCACGCAGCAGAAGAATGTGGATAAGTTCGTGGAAGAATACAAAGACATCTTCTCATCACCTAATGGGGTACCTATGCACTGTCAAATCAAGCATCCCATCGATCTGATCCCATGCGACCACTTCCCAATGGGCCAGTCTATCGCCGCTCTCTTCTAGAAAATGAGGAGATCAAGCATTAGATCTAGGAACTACTCCACAAGGGGCACATCCGACCCAAATCATCACCATGTGGAAGCCCAATTGTTTTGGTGCAGAAGAAAGATGAGATTTGGCGACTCTGAATTGATTACCGAGCCCTAAATAAAATCACAGTCAAGAACTAGTACCCGATTCCCTGAATCGATGATCTCCTAGATCATCTCAAGGGGGACAAATACTTCAATAAGATTGATCTGAATTTTGGCTACCATCAGGTCCCAATAGAACAAATAGATGTATGGAAAACTGCCTTCAAGTCAAAAGAAGGTATTTTTGAATGGTTGGTCATGCCCTCTGGTTTGACAAATGCCCGAGAAAACTTCATGAGGATGATGTACAATATCTTACAGACTTTCACTAATTATTTTGTGGTGGTGTATCTAGACGACATTGTCATATACAACAAGACTTGAGCAGAACACTTGCAGCATATTCAGTAGTTTTTGCACACTCTACGACATCACAAGCTTTATGACAACTTGGAAAAATGTTCCTTTAGCATGGACAGGGTTCAATACCTAGGCTACATTGTTGATGCGCATGGTATGCATGTTGATCCTTCCAAGATCCAAGTCATTCATGACTGGCCAACCCCAACCACACTCACTGAGCTTCATAGCTTCTTAGGCCTTGCCAATTTCTATCGCAGGTTCGTGTTGGGATTCTCCCATATTGCATGGGCCCTCAACCAAATAACCAAGGGTGGTGGTAGGGAAAAAAAATTGTGGGGCATGTCCCAACAGAAAGCGTTCGATGATTTGAAGCAGCGCTTGTGCTCAACCCCAGTGATTGCATTACCTGAGCTGCAACAACCCTTTGAGATCGAGACAGATGCTTCAGACTATGATGTGAGTGCAGTCATCACTCAACACGGCCACCCTGTGGCCTATCATAGTGAGACACTATCATATGTCACCTATAATTAACCTAGTTACGACAAATAAATGTACTCCATTGTGCAAGCATGTCGCCAGTGGAGGCATTACATTCTCAAGAAGGAGACAATTATCCACATTGATCATAAGTTATTGCAGTTCATGTAGACAAAATACAAATTGCAGACTGACCGCCATTAGAAGTGGTACACATATTTGCAGCAGTTTCACCTCAACATCAAAAGTATAAAACATGAACTACCAACCGAGTCAGATTCTTTTGGCCACGTGAACTCCAGATGGCCCCACCTCAATGAGATAGATCCTGACTTCACCAACACCTGCCATATGTTGGGTGAAAACACAATTGTCACTAATTTCCATCTTCAGGACAGGTTGTTGTGTCATCTGGGTCATCTCTGGCTTTCATCAAGCGAGCGAGTGAAGCTGATTTGTGAATCCCACTACATTCGGGTGGCATGACACTTCGTCGTGGAAAAGACAGTGGTAGTGTTGCAGTGACATTTCTATTGGCCGAAACTTTGACAAGATGTCAACAAGTATATCTAGTCCTGCATTGCCTATGTTATTGCCAAACCATACACTAAGAAAAAATGCTTGTACACTCCTCTTCCTACTCTCGATAATCCTTGGGAATCCATCTCAATGGAAAACATGTCGGGCCTTCCTTCCACCAAGAGGGGAAATGACTGTGTTTTTTGGTTGTGGATCATTTTTCCAAAATGGTGATTTTGGTCGCCTATAAGAAGAGCATCATAGTGGAGGCCACTACCAAGATCTTATTTGAACGAGTGTGGGTACACTTTGGTATCCCACAAACCATTATCTCAGATCAGGATAGTCGGTTCCTCAACACATTCTGGTCGGGTCTTTGGTCACTGCTAGACACCAAGCTCACCAAGTCCACTTCCTTCCACCCCCAGACAAATGGCAAAACTGAGGTCGTCAACCAGATGATCATGCACATCCTTCACATGTAAAATTTGAAAAACCCTTGTACCTAGGATGGGAGTCTTCCCTATGTTTAACATAGATACAACAGAGCCATACATAACTCAACCAGCCACAACCCCTTTCAGGTGGGGTTTGGATTTCAACCATTAGGTCCCATGGATTTTGCACTAACCCTTGCATCCACCTAGGCAAACTTGTTGCATGCTCCAACTGAAGCTGAAAAAGGCACTCGGTTCATTGAGCAGATCTAGCACATATGCCAACATGTTCAGGATATTTTATAGAAGTTCAATGCCAGGTACAAGTAGTTCCATTATCAACACCAGGTGCCACACTAGTTTCAAGTGGGAGACAAAGTTTGGTTGAACTTGCAGTACGCCTTATAGGGCCTCATAAAAAGATTTGTCCACTCCATTATGGACCTTACACCATCACCAAGGTTGTGGGTGACAATGTTTCTGAGCTCAACCTTCCCCCCTTCCTTGGATTGCACCCAATGTTCAATGTGGACCTCCTTCGGCCTTATTTTCCACCATTATTGGACACCTCAGAGATAGAAGAATAGTTAACACCAACATAAATCAACTCTGACTGCATGGAATAAGAATCCACTGATCATATCATACACAGATAGGTCAAGGGAACTCGCCAGCAGAGCATACATATTTATCGGGTTTTCAAAGCAAGGCAGCTCCTGCACCAATGCAAGTGGTTCACCCGGGGCCAAATTCAGCGGAAATTTCATCATCTAATGGGGGCACTCAGTGCAATGGAGACCATTTCTTCCTAAGGGGGGAGAATTTATCCAGGAGGATCTCGGTGGCCACCCACCTTTTCCAACTGGCTCAAAACAGTTTTTTGGCAACTTGCTATTTTTAGCACTTTTTCGATTCCCAAACTTTCGGAGCCATTTTGAGGACCCAAAAGACATTTTTTCATGATCAAACACCTCAATTATAGTTTAAGTCTCTGATTGAACCCCCTAAATGAAGTTCCTCGTCAATACCTTTCCAACGAGCTATTGTGCACCCTAAACGAAGATCGTATGAAAAATTTACGACTTCGGGAAATTGATGTACTAACTTACCCCAACGAGGCCCACATGACTTTTGGCGCTTCATCTCCTAGGGTTAGGTTTTTGAATGTCTAGGGTTTTTTCATTCATGTTTATTGTAAAAATGCCTTCAATGCCTCATTGTACTCATCTTCTTGTGAATTAGTGTATTCGTCACATCTCTTCTCAGAGATAAGCTACCACCATTCTAGCAAGCTTGTTTTCAAGCTGCATTTTATAGTTTTCAACATATTTCTTATTTAATAAAAGTCAAGTTTTATTGTATATTTTATATTATTTACTGCGTCTCTATGTTAGTATCATACATATGTTGTTTCATTATGTTCCACTCATAAATACAGATCATCCAACTCGAACTAATATCCTACAATCTCTCATTCCCCACATGCCTGTCCCACCCAAGGAAGTGTGCCCCTTCTCTGCTCAACAATCCCTCTCCTACCCCACTTCCTTTCCAGGGCTTTAGCAACAGGCTAGACAAGAAGCTTCAGATCCATGTAGTTGTAGTTTGGCACCTTCGAGAAATCAATTCCCAACAATTCTCTCACCTAGAGAGAATTTCTCATGGGCCTAACAACCCACCTCTTCAATATCCCACGGTCTTGACAACCCGCCTCTTCAATATCCCCATGGGCTTGACAACCCGCTTCTTCAGTCCAACTCCTAAGCTAACCAAGGTATGGGTATAGGTACAGTGACAACAAGGTATGGATGATCACTGAGTGAGTGAGTGAAGGAATGATGCGGGGAAACAATGATGGAAAATGAACTATGTCCAAACTACATGTATTCATGTTCTCAAGTTGACACTTGTCATGTTGAGAACTACCTTGGCCTACTTGTCCCCATCCTTAGAAATTAGGATAAAATAATTATCCATGCTTTATACTTTAATAAATCTTAATATAATATTCCTTTGGGTTTAAGCCCCCCCTTAACTTAGCCCCTTATCTCAACTTGTATTCCCCCTTTCCCTAACTAGTGGAGTTTAGCCCCCCCATACTCTTTTACATGGTTGGTATTCCACAATGATGTGTTTTTCATTAATATTTACGTGTGATTTACATTTATAATACAAACATATTGTCCTTTTTGTATCCATCCTCACTAGCCTAAAAAGCATAAACATATACACAAAGGCTTTCTAGCCTCAAGATCACGCACTCAAGTTGATGTGCATTGTATCCTAGGATGTGCGCACATCTTCTTTTAGTATGCAGCACATGTGTGTGCTATACTATGGAATGTGCTCACCAAACTAATCCCAAGGCTTAATATAAACAACTCACCAACTTATATAGATATGTACATTCATATTTACATTTACATTTGGGTTCAGCCTCGGGGTATTTATACATTCCTCTCCCCCTTATTTATGCATTGTCCTCAGTGCACTATCTACACATATATAATCAAAAATTTCAAAAGTCTTCAAAAAGATGTGGGTACTCTACCCACATAGCATCCTCATGCTCCCAAGTTGCATCCTCGGGACTGTACCAGGTCCATTAGACCTTTACTAGCCCTATGGCTCGATTCCAGAGTTGTTTGATCTTCCGGTCCAATATGCACACTAGATGCACCTAAAAATCACCTCCTTCTCCACTTGAATCACATTCCAATCAATGACATGATTAACAACAGATACATGTTTTTTAAGCAAGGATGCATGGAATACATTATGAATACACATTGATGCAAGTAAGGAAAGCATGTATGCTAAAGGCCCAATCCTTTGTAGGATTTCAAACAACCCACAATAGCGAGTTTCCAGCTTTGAACAATTTCCCAACTTTAGGGAACTTCTCTTGCCCTTGAATTTTAAGAACACATGGTCACCCACTTCAAATTCTCTGTGAGTTTTGCCTTTGTCAGCATAGTTTTTCCGCCTATCTTGGGAAGCCTTTAAATTCTATTTTATTTTCATCATTTTCTCTTCCATTTCCCTGAGTAATTCTTTCCCAACCACTGCTTTATCTATTGGGTTGTCCCAACTTACAGGTGTGTTGCACTTTCTGCCATAAAGTGTCACAAATGGGCTCATCTTTAAAGATGCTTGGTACCCATTGTTATAAGCAAACTCCACTAAATGCAAATAATCCTCCCATTTGGATGGTTTATCCATCACATACATTCTTAGCATGTCTTCTATCACCCGATTCACCCTTTATGTTTTCCCATTTGACACTAGATGATAAGTTGTGCTAAAATGAATATTTGTTCCAAATCCCTTAAATAATCCTTTCCAAAAATTTGATGTAATTTCTCGATCTCTGTCAGACACAATTGTCTATGGTATTCCATGTAATCGATCTATTTCTATCATACAAATATCAACAATGTTGGTTTCCTTGTGAGTGAGATTTACTGGAATAAAATGGGCAGATTTAGTAAGCTTATCCACCACTACCATGATAGAATCATGTTGTTTGTTTGTTCTGGGTAGTTTGGTGATGAAATACATTGTTACAACTTCCCATTTCCACTCAATAATGATCAATGGTTGTATCAAACCAACTGGGTGTCTATGCTCAGCCTTGACCTTTTGACACTCCAAACACTTGGCAATAAAAATCAATAACTTATTTCTTCATGCCTGGCCAATAATATTGGCTCTTGACAGCTGCAATAGTTTTTTGATAACCTGGGTGCCCAGCATAAGGTATATTATGCATTTCTCTCAATATCATAATTTTTCAACTCCTGGGAATTTGGCACATAAATTATTCCCTTGTACATGAGAATTTCATCATTTTCTAGATTATAGTGTTCAATTTTCTATGGTAAATTACCTTGGTGAAGTTTTTCCTTTACCTCCATTTATTTCTGATCTGATTTTCCAGCCTCTAAAATTCTATCTTTCAAATATGATTGGTACATGCTAATGGTTGTAGCATGCATCTCATGCACCCTCCTGCTAAGTGCATCAACCACCTTGTTCTTTTTACCTTTGATATGCTTTATATCAAAGTCATATTCACTGAGGAATTCTAACCACTTGCTTTGCGTGGGATTTAGAGTTGATTGTCCAAATAAATATTTTAGACCACTATGGTCTGTCCTCAACTCAATTTTTTCCCCATGAGGTAGTGTCTCTACATCTTCAACGCATGCACTATGGCTTCCAACTCCAAATCATGAGTAGCATAGTACCTTTCATGCTCCTTCAACTTCCTTGATTCATAGCACACCACATACCCATTTTGAATAAGGACTCCACCAATCCCTTCTTTACATGCATCAATGCATACAATGAATTCTTCATTTGGATCAACAATCCTTAGTATTGGAGCACTTGTTAATAAATGCTTAAAGTGTTGGAAACTCCTTTCACAATCTGATGTCCACTCAAACTTCAAACCCTTCTTCTACAAGGAAGTGATTGGGTGTGCAATCTTTGAGAAACCCTCAATAAATCTCCTGTAGTAACTTGCAAGTCCCATGAATGATCTTATCTCATCGGAATTCCTTGGTGTTGGACATCCTTCAATAGCCCTTATATTTTTTGGGTCCACTGCTATTCCTTCCTCTGAAATGATATGGCCCAAATAATGAATTTTCTTCGGATAGAATGAGCACTTTCTCAATTTGACATACAATTGATGCTCCCTCAATACCTGTAATACCATCCTCAATTGTTTCTAATGGTCTTCCTCCATCTTAGAATATATAAGAATGTCATCCACAAAGACAATGACAATCTTATCTAAGTATTCTCTAAAAATGCCATTTATTAAACACATGAAGACAATTGGTGCATTTTATAACCCAAATGGAATCACCGTGAACTCATAATGGCCATACATTGTTCGGAAGGCAGTCTTGCTTATGTCTTCATTTTTAATTCTTATAGGATGATAGCCTAAACTAAGATCAATCTTGGAGAATATTTTTGCATCTTTCAGCTAATCAAAGAGGTCATCTATCCTTGTCAAAGGATACTTGTTCTTCACAGTTACCTTGTTCAACTACCTGAAATCAATGCAAAGTCTCAACGTTCCATCCTTTTTCTTCACAAATAATATTGGGTCACCTCAAGGTGACACACTCAAGCGTATATATCCCTTCTTCAGAAGCTCTTACAATTTCATTTGCAATTCCTTCAATTCTAGTGTACTCATCCTATAAGGAGTCTTAGATACTGGAGCTGCTCCAAGCATCAGGTTGATGGAGAAATCAGTATCTCTCTTGGGTTGCAATCATGGTATTTCCTTAAATACATCTCCAAACTCTTTTAGGAATGCATAATCTTCAATATTTGTCACTTTATCTTTAGGTGTCTCTTCCATATGTGCTACAAATATTTGACACCCCTTCCTGTAACTTTTCTTCAGCTGCAAAGCTGAAATTTCTTTAATAGTTATTGCCCTGGGAATTCCCTGTACTATCCTTAAGTTCCCTTCCTCATCCAAGTAGGTAAATGCCTTATTATAATAGTCTAGGACAACATGATGTTGTACCAACCAATCCATACCAATTATGAAATCATAGGAACCTAAAGGTATGATGTTCAAATCTGCCATGGTTCCCAGTCCATTCATGTTCATTGAGAAAGCCTTAACCATCTCATTAATTTTTGTTTTAGACCTTGTAGCCAGCTGCACCAACCAAAGTTTTACAAGCTTGTTTTTTGGTAATTGAAATCTTTCCACCATCTTAGGATCTAGATAACTATGACTAGCTCCTGAATCAATTAAAATAGAAATGGGTTGGTTGTTGATCTTACTTTCCACTTCAATCATATGTGATTCAAACTCAGCTTGCTTGTTATCCAGGGATGCGTAGATCCTAGGTACATTTATGCCCATGTCCTCCATTGTATCAGCTTTTTGTACATTGTGAATAGTCCTCACTTTTTCACCTCTGTGAGGGAAATCTTTGTACATATGGTCTCCCCCACAACCCCAGCATTGAATAGGTGGTTTCCTTAGTCTTTGCCCCAATGTTTCGGTCAGTCTGGGTTCTTTAGAAGTTGGTTTTCCCTGCGAGTTATTTATGAAGAATGGTGGCTTAGTTCGTTTCTTCCTCTGTTCCATCTTGCTTTTTCTCATGTCTTCCCAAGATTTTTCGAAAGTTGGTCTTCCTTTATGCTGATCATAAAGGCATTTAGCTCGCCTTATGGTCTCCTCCAATGTTTTGGGATCATCATATTGTATCTTGTCATTGATAAATGATGGCAACCCACTCAAATAACTTTGAATCTTAACTTGCTCATCCTTGATGAAAGAAACATACTTCAACAACTCTAAAAACCTCCTTTCATACTCATCTGTGGCCATACTCCCAAGATTTAGTTCAAAGTAGTCCTTCATTTTCTTATCATAGTATCTCTTATTCAAGTATTTCTTTTGAAAAAACCTCTTGAATTCCCTCCAAGTAACCTTCTTCTCATCAATGTGTTGCACCTGCACAAATTGGTCCCACCACATTGATGCTTTCCCCTTGAGTTGATAGATAAAAATTCTTCCTTCTGGTTGTGAAGAGTAATTATGCAATTGAAAATACTTCCTCATGCCTAGTAGCCAAGTCTTTACATCCTCATTCTTCTTGTTCTCACCATCAAATGTAGGAGGTTTGATTTTATTCATTTCCCCCTATATTTCATCCACCCCATATATCTTCTTATGTTTCCTGACAGGGGATGGACTTGAACTACTGTGTGCTCTCCTAGATGAATTCCTTGGGGAGTGATGGTGGTATCTTCTAACACTTATGGTTCTTCCACTCTCATCATGAGACCTGTGACTCCTTGATCTTCTTGACTCAGTCTCCTTATCCATTTTCTTCTCTATTATCTCCAAGCTCTGCATTAACTTGATGTTGAAGCCCTCTTGCTGCTCCTTGGATTTCATAAGCCTTTCATTATCAGATTTATAACTATGGTCTCTACCAAGTTCATGCTTTCTTCCTTGCCTTCTCCATGTCCATTTGATTTGTACCTTCATTACCAATATCGACATACATGCCTTTGACCTCATCTTCATGGTTGTAAGCCCCTTCTGCGTCTTCCATGATTCTGAGATTTGTGTTGATCTTGTTCTGATCTAAATGTTGCTAACTCTGCAAAACGTGAAACCAACACAATTTGTTAGACTAAATGATTTAACAAAGTCATGAATTATGTATAATTTTGTTCCAAATATGTATCATAATTATTTCTTTTGGATTCTTGTGAAATTAACTACCAGGATCAAATTTATGGGTGGATATTTATACTCCTCTCTCCAATACCTTTCCAATGACTACTCTCTTGATTAATTCTGAGTCTTGAGAAGAAAATTATGGTCATTTGAAAATTGCCCATTAATTCCTTATGTTCACACTTCAACTAGGTGCAAATCTAAGTTGTAATTATGCATTTTTGCACATGCTCCATTGGAGTTTTTTGGAATGATCCCAATTGGGTTCCTTCATAATTATATTATGGACATTCTAGAAAATTTTCAAACCCTTTTGAGCTCCAAGTTGCTAGATACAACCTATTGAAGTTTTGACCCATTTAATATTTTTAGCCCCGAATGCTACAAGTGCCTGCTATGATTTCTTGCGCATTTTTATGTGCCCAGATTTATATTCTAAATATTTGGTTGGATTATGTGGCTCAATACATTTCCGTATACTGCTCATATGTGTTTATTAATTGGGTTGGTTGTCATTGATGTCAACCCTTGAAGAAAGTACGGTAGCGAATTCTGGTAGTACAAAGGATAATGGTATCAATTTTGATATATTTGTAGGTAAGAATATTCTATATGGATAGTACATGTCATGTCCGGTGGTATGTGGAATGTCACATAACTCCTCATGGTTAGAGAGTTATGGCCACGTGAAGTTGAAGAACCCTCATGAGTCATCTAGAAGCCCCAAAAGGTCAAAGTAGTCAAAGTGTTGCAAAGAAGAAATTATTTAAATAATAAAGTGAAGTGATGAGTGTACTATAAGTCAAAGTGGATACAAAAGAAATTATTTAAATAATAAAGTTAATGGACAAATTACTAAGTGGACAAGTGGTTAGAAGTGGGTTAGCCCTAAAATAAGGAAAGTGGTTTAAGATGATTAGAAGGTAAATAATAAAGTGAAGTGATGAGTGTACTATAAGTAAAAATGGATACAAAAGAAATTATTTAAATAATAAAGTTAATGGAGAAATTACTAAGTGGACAAGTGGTTAGAAGTGGGTTAACCCTAAAATAAGGAAAGTCGGTTAAGATGGTTAGAAGGTAACCCCTTGAGGAAGCTACATGAAAGTATAAATAAGAGGCAAAGGTATTTCATTTAATAACCTATTGAATATCATCGACTATATATTTTGTGAAAGGTTGTTTGGGAAGGTATTATTGATAGAGAAAAGTGCAGCAGAAAAATTGTGGTAGGAAAATTGCGGAAAAAAAAAAGTGCGGCAGAAAAATTGTGACAGGAAAACTGCGGCAAAAAACGTGAGGAAAGAAAATTGCGGTGGGGAAAAGTGTGGCAAAAAAAGTGAGGCAAAAAAATCACGGCAGGAAAAGTGCAGCAGAAAAAGTGCGGCAAGAAAATCACGACAATAAAAGTGCGAAAGAAAAAGTGCAGTAGGAAAATTGTGGCATGAAAAGTACGACGGAAAAACTACGGCAAGAAAATTGTGGCAGGAAAAGGGCGGCAGAAAAACCGTGGCAGAAAAAGTGCAGCAGGAAAATCGCAGCAAGAAAAGTGTGGCAGAAAAACCGCGGTAGCAGAACGCTACAAGAAGAAAAAAGTATGGTTTTCATATGTGTACTATTGAACTTATGAATCTAGTTGAGGGTTTTCCTTGTAAATCTGTTGGATGCCCTCTTGGAAGTTTAGGGTTTGTTGTAGAATGGTTTTGAGGTAGATTGTTACCCATGATTTTGGTCATAATGATGATGTATTAATGATGGTGTACTCAGGCTCTTCATAAGAACTTTCTCCTACGAAAAAGTTATTTTCATCTCTTCCAGAAAACTCATTTTTGAAGACTGTTTGCAGACTACTAGTATATTTGCCTGCGAGAATTCATGATTCTCGCAGGCTTCCTTAAGCCAGGGTGCGAGAAGTTCGCACTGTGTTGAACTGCTAGGGTGCGAACTCTTTCTAAAGCAAGGAAAAAGATGAATTCTCGATGCTTCTAGAAGGGAATCTT
>JZKD02S1108697.1:70642-95435 GCA_000966675.3 Picea glauca | reverse complement strand
TTCACAGAACATTCAATAGTTCTGTCCTCTGTGCACTCCTTGCACCTGCTCAATGCCCACTTGGCAGAGCTCTCAGAATCCCCTAGTGATTCTGGTTCTTCTTGAACTCACAACAAAGTTCTTCCTCAGTACCACTGTGCATATGCTCAATGCCCACTTGGCAGAGCTTCACAGAATTCCTTAAAGATTCTGTCTGCAACTGTGTTTCTCATACGCAGCCTTCCCTCCTGAGGTGTTCAGCAACCTCAAGGTCTTCTCCCTTTGAGTTGTTGATTTTAGTTGTGTGCCCACCTGGCACGTCTTTGTCTGAATCCGCAGAGTTCAGATATGCAACTTCTATGCATGGCTATCAGAACCTGCAGTGTGTTGTCACACACTCCTGGTATGAAGCCTCAAAGACCTCTCAAGCCTGAAACCAAATCAACTCCTGCAAATGCACAACTACATCTACAGCACAAATTCACAGCATAAAATAGAACACACCAAGACATTCATTCAACACAGAAATACATGCAGGTAAAATTGCTTTTGTTTGTATTAATAAAATGCCTCCTTACAAAGGTGTTCCTAAGCTCAGACTTTAACAGAGTCTCAGCTCCTTTTCTCCTCTTCTCTCTACTCGCAGACTCTCTCCTATGCTCCCACACACTTCTGGTGTGGAGTCATCTCTCCCTGTGGACTTATGCCACACTGGCTGCAGTCTCATAACGCCGCTATACTTCCTGAGTTCTTAATAACTTGTCTAGAAACTCCTTGACACTTTGGAGAAAACCAGGGTCCGAAATTGGCCTTCCAGACCCAATTTCCCCTTGCATTCTCGGTCCAAAGACCACTCCACTGGCCCATCTAGGCTCAGTGTCAAAACCTTAGCTCTGATACCAATTTGTAGTGTACCTTTTTCACTGTCGAGGCTTTCAAACCTCTCTTTGACCAATCTGTACACAGACTTTTACATAACTCATACTAGAATTATATAACCACATGCATTCAAGCAAAGTAATACATTTAACTCGGAGTAAAACATATGAATTACTGCTATATTCAACAAGCATTTAGCCTAATCATATTAATTCATATACACAGCAAAAAACATGATACATAAATAGCTCAGTCATGCAAAACATGATCCAAGCATAATTCAGATACTTATCTTTATCAATGGTGGAATCCACCAACCAAATGCATGCCTTCCACGAACCTCCCAGCCGTAGACCACACTGCTCCTCAACTCAACAGTGGGTCACCCTCGAGCTGGGACTGAGCTCCACCCCAGGGCAAGGAATCCTAGGCTAGGCTGAGGTTACAGGGAATTCAGTCACACACAACCACCAGGAAGAATGCTCTCTAGGAATCTCCCACGCTCACTGCCCACAGACCCTCATTCCCCACATGCCTGTTCCACCCCAGGAGAGTGCACCTTCTCTGTCACCTGGACAGTCCTTTGGCTGCCAGTCTCCCTTACCTTGGGTTACAGGAACAGACCAGACCGGAAGTCTCTGGGTTCTGTAGCAGCTACAGGGTTCCTTCCAAGAGATCTCTCCTTCCTCTGCGCACTCTCTCACCTGGAGGGAGTCGCTCACAGGCCAACAAGCTTCACGCAGTCCAGAACTGCGCACCACAACAAACACAGGGAAAATGGACTCAAGCTTCCCCAAGAACCAATTTAGCAGTCACATGATGTTCTCTCGGTCAAGATTTCAGAATAGGGCTTCACGCACAAGCTCGCTCAACTTTTCCTGGGAAAACAGAGACTCTTCCCCGAAATTGACATGGACATTTCGTTCAGGGAATGCACACACTGGTTTTCTCTCACAGACAGACTTCACAGCTCTGAACAAGGGTAAACACGCATTCTTCAGCACCCAACCCAGGTTTCCTCTCTGTAACAGACATATTCAAGGTCTCTTGCAGACTGGGGCGTACCGCTCCTCCTCAGGGCAGTCGGGTCGAATGGAAGGTGAGAGATCCCCCTCACCGGTGTTCCTTTCCCGTTTTATTTGCATGCGTCAGGGTGGACATTTGTCACCCTGGAAACTGCATGCATTCCACCAGCACGCGTTCCTCCAACCACTTGGGAAATCACGTGTCCTTCCAAAAGGACTTAGGATAAAAACATATGATGCACATATCTTTTGAAATAATATTAAAATATTATCTCTAGGTTTAAGCCCCCTAGGCTCAACACTTAGCCCCTTTCCCACCTTCCAACCCCTAATTCCTTGCCCACTTTGTGGACGCTCAGTCCCCCTTTACTCATTCATCGTGGTCGGTCTGCACCTAGCGGTGTTTATATTTTATTAAATATTCTGCATACTTACAAGTACAACAGCAGGCTCCTGGCCTTCAACACTTAGGCTCCATGGCCTAACAAACACATAAGCCTACAGCTTATAGGAACTCGGCTCACCAGCCTATAACACATATGTACAATTCGTTTCATACATTAGGTTTATAAAGGGCTCGGCCTTGGGGACATTACATCGGCTTTAGGCCATTAGTTGTAATTATACCTCCTAGTTTCCTATATATACCAAGGAGACATTTTCATTTTGAATCATCTTGTACTTGAACATTTAAGTGGGGTATAAGGAGGTTGCCCCCTCGAAGAGGCTTATTATCTTAAATTATCTCTTTTTCAAGGTGTTGAGTACTTTTCCTGAGGTTTTTCTATGCTATATTGATGTTTGGTTCTTAACAGGATACCCTTCAAGATGTTGAATAATCCTCTAGACATTCTTCATAATAAAAATCTAGATAAAAAGAAAATGTCATTTATCATCTTCATAATCGGTAAAGCATTGGGATATGCAACAAAATTGAAAGGACCATATATATATATATATATATATATATATATATATATATATATATGCACAAAGGGTAAGTCGAGGATTTCGAATCAGTGACTTCACATAACAGAGTGCCTTAACAATACACTACATCATTGATTGTTCTACACCCCGAGAGTAAGGACCATAGGTATATGAGTACATTAATTATTATTATTATTATTTGTAGGAGAGATTAAGGAAGAAAATTAAGGTTCTTAATTATGATATTAAATATTATAATAGGCATATGCTAAATTCTTATACATTGGCAAACACAACACTGGTAGTTACAAATATGGTTGAGCTAGGAGAAAGGATATATATCACTGAAAATAGTGTTAAAACTTTATGTTTCTCTATATTAGGTGTGTCTTGGGTTTGATATTGCATACAAGTGTTATCCATTATTTTATTTTATGTGTGAATTAATGCATCATAAAATTGTGGTTTTCATTTATCAATTCAATTTGAACATGACATGTGCTTCTTGTGATAAGTAAAAGCTATATGTGTAGCATGAGGGTGTCAATCATATCTACAAAAGGATATGTAGATGTAGGCATGCTCTCCAAGTGTTTTACTCATTGTTTGGAAGAGATGAAGGAAGCTATCAAGGTCTAAAAAAAACCTTGGGTCTATACATTGTGTTATACAGTTATTTGCCACATGATCACCTTATGGAAATCATCTCGAGGTTAGTAGTTCGAGACACTAAATCATGCCATTTTTCCCTTGAGTACACACCACATTTATGCCCGGTCGTAGGTTGTCCCTTTACAGCCTGTGACCAAAATTGATGGTTTCTCTTTATCCTCTTACAAAGCGCGACCGGTCGCATTCTACAAGAATGCAGGGTGTGATTGGGTCTGTTACTCCTCAATTAGCATTAGTTACCAAGAGATGAGATGAAAGCTCATATTTTTCATAATCCAACCTTGAGAAGCCTTCTATCTTGAGTGCCTAAGACTTATCCTTCATCTTATCTCCATTATCCTATATATTGAGGAGTTGTCATGGGAAAAAGGGGGAGGAAAAAAGAAAGTAAGTTTATACTATTGAATTAATCACGGAGCTAGGGCAAGGAGTTTGGAAACCCCAAGAACAAATGCATCTTGATGAAAGAAATAATAGACTAAAACACTAACCCCAAGTGCACATGAAAAACAACACCCACATTCACATACATCACTCAAACCCCACTATGTTCATCAAGCTTCAGAGCAAGCCACCAACAAAACTACATTCTATCTTTACATACTAAAGCACCAAACACAACAAGTGAAGATGACAAATACACCAACACCATAAACATCACAATAGTCTTAATGAACAAAAAAATGAACATCACAATAAACTAGAGGAAGAATAGACCACCACCTACATTTACCAAATGTTGTCCAAACACTAGCACAACTAAAGTAACAAAGCATCGAAGCAAAAACCATATCCAAAAACCCCAAAGACCAAGCAAACACCAAATAAGTTACAAAGCATCAAAGCAAAAACCATATCCAAAAATCCCAAAGACCAAGTAAACACCAAATAAGTTAATCATATATGACATCAATAATTGTGATCAAAAACTTTTTACTAATATGTAAATAAAAATTGTATATAGAGAAAGTGTTTAAATGGTGTTATAATAATAATAATAATAATAATCTATTTTTAAGGTCACGGCCAAGCCAGACACCAAACTGGTGTATGAGACCCCCTTGTTTGTGGGACAAGGGACCCCCTCCGCCCAGGGATTTGACTGGTAAAGTCTACGAAGGTATACATACCCTACCCCCATCTGGATTTGAACTTGTGACCTCTTAGGAGGAAACACGTGTTCTTAACCATTAAGCCTACTCAAGCTGTATAATTAAGTTATGGTATTTATGAACAATAAAATTAGCTTACTAAGTTAAAATTTTAGTTTGAATTATAAGATAAGTTTTAAAATAATATTAAAATTGGTAAATAGAGTTTGTGATATAGAAATGTTCATGTGGATGATACATTAAGAAGTATGAAACGAATTAAAAATATCACTGAGCTTAACTTTTGCAAAGTTGAGTACAAGATTGAACGTGAATTTTGATAAAAAAAAAAATGATAAAAAGTTAAAAATAAATTAAGAGGTAAAATGAGATATGGAAAGGATTTGATGTGTTCATAATTTTTGTTTGAAAAGATTTAATAAAAGTTGAATTTAATAAGATTTGAAGTCTATCTTATCCTTGGTGACTCATAGCGCGTGTTATAAAAAGTTATAAATATTTAAGAGGTAAAATGAGGTGTGGAAAGGATTTGACGTGTTCATAATTTTTGTTTGAAAAGATTTAATAAAAGTTGAATTTAACAAGATTTGAAGTCCATCTTATCCTTGGTGACTCATAGCGCATGAAGTACCCCTACCATCATATCACTAGTGCGTTATTATCCTTGCAATATATTCCATACCAATGTGTTATTATCCTTCTTAATAAATTTATATAATAAACAAATTATTCGTCATAACATAATAAGATAATAAAATTTAGAAATTGAATACCCATTTCGACCTTCAATGTCCAAGTTCACATGGGATCAAAGTCATTATTTTCCATGGCCACTAGGCTAGAACCAAAATTGGTCAATACTACAAGAAGAACAACAACATCTACCATCTCTGAAATATTGGAACTTAGGGCATAAACACATTCCATTAGTGTTCCACACATGCCATACAAGGTAGAGTTTGTAGAGCTATCACTTGGGCTAAGAGGGGGGGAGCAAGGGAAGCACAACCTAGGGAGATTTGAGTGAACCATTATGTGTCAAACCAAGGCATGCAAAGAGTCTGGGGCTTAGGCCATTTTCGAACACTTCTCTCTAAAAATGGTCATGGAGGTATGAGATTCAATGTCTCGATCCCTCAAACTAGGAATGTGGTTCCATGTTTCCAACACAAATTTATCGCTAACCCGATTGGTCTCTAAGTTATTCTCCTCTAACTCCTCCTTCCACATTGCCCATTGTATGGCTTAGTAGATCATATTACAATGGGCCTTCACTACATCTTTCTCACACTAACGAAGCTCGTTCCTTAACCCTTTGAGCTCACAAAGGACACACTAATTATGATAGTAGTGGCAATGATCCATGGTGCTTCCTAATTTGAGAGGTAGACTAGTCAACACTAGAGTCCATGGTAATTTGAGAACACTTAGAGCATCTAGTTGAGATATAGAGAGATGAATAATGTCATAGAAATCGACCCCTTATCCTTTTATCTTGCTCACTGAGGTTGTCTTCAATTTTGAATAGGGCCAACATTAATTCAAGGATATACTAGTTAATACCACACATGAAACCATTATCGACATAGTACACTTCTTTAGAGCAAGTTTCAAATGTGCATGCATAAGGGTGGGAGGGAAGCGAGGCCATTTAAGGTCCTTTCTCCACATTACAACCATGAATTGATGGATGTAATGAGGAGTATCTCCCATTCTAAAACATTGACACTTCATTGGAGTGGACACATGGAGTATACTTCTCTCGACCCCTCCTTTACCTACAAAATTCCTTCTTGCAATTGTACCCTAAATTGGCTTCATGGTATGCTTCAATTATTAGAGTTTGTAATACCTACAAGTAGGTAATTTGTTCAAAACTAAGTCCCACTGACGTGGCTATTTTATAAACTCTAGCAAGATTAAGATTTGATAGACGATTTTGAGAGAAGAGGGACCTTATAATCACCATTGAGTCTCTAATCATTATCACATTTTGGACACATGTGCCCATGAGAACAAGAAGACCTTGAAGGATTGCAAGTGTTTTTGCTTCAATGTTAGTGGCTATTCCCAACCCTCATGTAAACTTCATGAATTTATGTCCATAAAGGTCATAAACAACCCCCCCCGACCCTCCCTGCTCTTCCTACCCTGGGAATATTAACATTTTTTACCAATAAATTGGATGAGAAGTTTAATTTTATCAAATGGGATTTTTTTAAAGGTGGAGTTGATCATTTGGTCTCACTCACAAAGTATCCCTAAAGAAAAAAAGTTATTAACCATGTTAGTATTGGGCTTTATCACATGATTATCCATGTCTTACATTGCATGTTATATCATATCACAAGTAGAGGTAGTAGGAAATGGGAAAATAGAGGGTAATTGGAGTTTATTTGGAATCTCCCTCCTCTTCCTCCTATGATTGTCCCATCTCTCCATGGAGTAGGTATTTCTAAAATGTACCAAATTCAATTCAATGACAATAGTCACCACAATCACAAACTCCTCTTTTGTCCTCACTCATTCAAACATGATTCATCTTCAACTTGTAAGTCTAGACATCTTATGTCCTTATCTAATCAATTCATCCATTCTGAGTCTTTCCTAACCTACCACATCCACCACTTCCATTCCATATTAGGACTAGCCATCATAATTATTGGGATGCATTATCTTGGAAAATACCACAAGTATTGAACATGGCATGTTTTCTTTGGTCCTTATTGAAAAAATGAAACCCTAAATCCCTACTCACCATATATGTGGTCAATTCTAATGCATTTACAAAAGTCATCAAATTAATTATCACCCCCACTTTGAGTTTATCATTACTTTACTCACATGAATTACATTTTCATTTACATATGAACCCTATCAATTAATCGTATTCTACAAATATGTGAAGAGATATAATTATGTCTACTAAAAAACATGACTAGGAAATGTAATGGAAAAACATGAATAAATCACTCAGATTAATTATTTTTCATGCATCCTCGGATGGGGTTTTCTGGCGGACTTAATGACAACACACTTGGGGAGAGCGTGTCCCGCCACCTGGCTACTCAAGATCCCATGTGGGAGCATGGACAACATAACCCATATCAACCCAATCATGTTCATTATGATGATTCAACATTTTTAGTGTGTGGAGGGAGTTATGGATTTGGTTCATGGTACAACCGACGAGTAGGAGAGTTATAGCATGGTCATTTGAACAATTAAAATTCCAAATTTGCAATTGAGGGTAGGTTGTATTTAGATGGAATCAACGAAGTATGGCAGACAGTTATATAGTGCAAGCTCATACTTGATGCATATTTTTTCAGGATCTGATGGAAGCTTGTGGTAAGAATGGTGTCCCCCCTTACTCGTGACGTGAGCATTCATCCTCTCAAGATGTCGTACATAAGGGAACGAGGGAGAGTGCAAATATGTAGGGGGTCTCAAAGGAGGAGTGGCGCACAACAGGGTGGTCTGGTTCTACTGGCCGGTGAAATTGAGAGGGAGGCCAATGTTGCGCCGACTCAAGATGTTGTTTTGAGTGGTGATCCAGAATCTCAATCGTTGGGGCTTGCAATGCAATCAATTACAGATGATGTACTCTTTTAGGGATGTCATGTGGAATGGTACGATGGTGGAATTGTGCCCAAGGGTGAAGTCCACCTCATGGGTGATGAAAATAGTCAATTGGTAGAGATCCCTCAACCAGAGAACAAAGCTCAGTGTGGATTCACTGCAAGACCATGATTAAGGAGGAAGGTTGTCCTCCCTCACAACCCTTGAAGACTCATCCCATGGAAAAAAATCATTGTGCAGTGAGAGAGGAATTTCACCTAGCAGAGGATCATGTGAAGCTCATCTTCGAGGTCAAAGGTGAGGTCATTGACTTAAATTTCAAGGTCGAACAACTCGATCACAAGATCACTTTGTTGCTAGATTTATGCTCCCACCTAGCGCAACAATGACAAGCTCAAGAGTTGGCTACCCAAGTTGCAATCAACCTGGATCTGCCCATCCCCCTGTAGTAGTGCCACATGGACAACCCACCCAATGAAAAAGACTCTCACTCAGCACAATAGTTTGTCATCGCAAGTCGCATGGTTCTTTTACTATAGCCCTGTAGTCTTAGCGGTTATATTTCAATTTTGTTGCGTATAGTTTGATATATGTATAGGATAACAATAGAAAATTTGCAGTTGTTTGGCCCCTATGGGGATGCTCACATTTTGAACTATGATTGGGCTTGGGTTGGTTTCCATTATTGGCGAACCAAGCTTAAGAAGAATGTGTTTGTAAACTCTTTGTTCATAAGAAGGTAATACAAATTTCTTACTTACCAAAAAATAAATAAATAAAATCATGCTTCTTCATTATCATTTACTACTCAGGAGGAGCGCATTGTTGGAAAGGAAACACGGGAGAGGATGAGACGTTGAGGAAAGGACAAATCGGAAGTCGAAAGATGAAAGGGCGTGAGAAGCCTTGGAAATTGAAGCAAACAGTTTATGGGAAGGATAAAACACAGAATCGACGATATTGAGAGGAGCTTGAAGAACCAAAAGGAGGAGAGATTGTGCAATAAGAGAGAGGGAAGTGGTTGAGGTTGCCATGGCCTCTGGCCTAACAACCCAACAGATATTGTAAGCTTAGATCTGGCCATTGAGCCATTGTATTCTAACTTGTATGATGAATAAAATAATCAATGTTGGAGAATTAATCTTTCTGTGTGTGTGAATGAATTATTGTAGGATGTTGTAAGTTGTGTTCTTGACAAAATTATGTATGAGTTAATGTCATTTCGTGAATGAGTAAATCTTGTAGAGAATAGTGTAGTATGATACGGTTATGCAAGTTGCACGATTTTGTGGAAGGTCACGTTGGAAATTGTGGTCTTCCATGGGGAAGTTGAGCACCATGGTTCTACAAGCATTGAGGGTTTTGTTTGAGTTCGGAAGATGTGAACATAAGTTGTTGTCTCGACAGTGGGGTACATGTCAAAGCAAGTGAATTTCCACATCAGAGGTGTGTTGCCAAAGGAGACAGATTATTGCCACTGATGTGTTGCAACAAAGGAGACATCTTGCAACATAGGCGAGTTGCAGCATGGGTGTGTTACAGTCGAATACAAGTGGCCAAAGATGTGTTGCAGCACTAGGTGCAGGCGTGTTGCAACAATATATGTATTGAAGCATAGGGCGAGTTGCAACATGGGTGCATTTCAACCGAGGACATGTAGTCAAATATGTTTTGCAGCAAGGGACTGTAATAGAATGTGTGTTGTAGTAGAATGTGAGTTGCATCAAGAGGTGAGTCACAACGGGAGATGAGTTGCAATAGAAGGTGAGTTGCAATAGAAGAGAAGTAAACGTGGATACATGGGAGTAGAGGTACAACCCTAGGGGTTGTGGCATGATCAGGAGAAAGGAAGGAAAATGTAGCAGAGTCAAGAAGCTTTATGGAAGCTGCGATTATTATTATGCACAAATGAAAAAACATTCTATTGCAAACATATTCTGATGGAAGGGGGCAGATGCTTGTTGCATCATGTGGTATCAGAGCACAGTTCAAGTCTGGAAGTAAGGAATGTGACAAGATATCAGACCCAGTTCAACTATGGGATAAAATAATGTGAGAAAGATATCAGAGCACGGTTAAGCTTTGGGATGGAAGAAACTTCAAAGAAGAAGATCAGGAGAATGATGGTTTAGCTTGTGGAATGAAGGCATAGTCACTGGAAATGAGCGAGTGTGGTTGTGAGAGGAATGCAGTCGAAAGGTTTCCCGGACTGGACATTGGGATCATATGTTCCAAGGAGCATGTTGGTAGCATTGAGCGCATTTCTGTCGGATGGTGACTACAAGTTTTATGTGGAACTGAATTTAAGAAGAAATGAGGAAGAACAGAGATGCAGAAAAATTACAACAGTGGAAATTTACAAACATGTGGTTGTGTCAGATGTAACGAAGAAAGGCGGGAGAGAAGATGGAATTTTGTTTTCCCTGGATATGTATTTACTTGCTTGCAGGAAGAAAGACATTTGTGGTTGTAGATGGATGATCTGGATTTATGAGAGGAATGAACTGATTAACAGACTAAATACAATAAACACAAAGATAGGAAGTATAACACAAATATCCAGTGAACAATATCTTCTATTAAATAATTAAATAGGATGAAACTGTAAAACTGTAGAACTGAAACTTGCTTGAATGGTGCTATATATATCTAAGAAGAGATGTGGTTGCTACGTGCATCCATCTAAGCAGAATGGATTACAATGAGGCTCCATAGGCCCTTTGCATATTACTCATGAATGCCAAAACCCTAGACATTAAAAAACCTAACCCTACTATGGGTAAGTTGGTGTAATTTGGTACCTCAACTTCCTGGGATCGTAACTTTTGCATACGACCTCCGTTTTAGGAGTGTGATAGCCCATTGGAACTCTAACTTTGTCTACAATCTAACTATGGCGAGTAAAAAAAAACAATGTTTAGGGCCCCAAAATAGCCCTGGAAGTACAACAAGATGTGATGACATGAAAAAAATACAAATAAGCCAGTTGGATTAGGCTAGAGGTCACTCGTATCCACCTGGAGAATGTGTGAGGCTTTAGACAACCCCAACAGTGTAGAACTCACAATTATAAAGCATTACAGAAAGACGTGTTGAATAAAAAACGGACATGAGGAGCCAGTTGGAATAAGTGGGTGGCCACCAATATCCACCTAGATCAATCCTCCCCCCTTAGGAAGCTATGGTCTCCATTTCATTGAGTCCCCCATCAGGTGAGGAAACTTCTATTGTATTTGGCCCTGGGTGAGCCACTTGCCTTGGTGCAGGAGTTTCTCTGCCTTGACAACTCAATAAAGTTGGATCCACTACTAGCGAGTTCCCTTGACACGTGTGTCCACTATCTGATGGGTGAATGCTTGTTCCATGCAGTCAGGGTTGAGCTTCGTTGGTGTTGGTTGTTCGACGATCTCAGAGGTGTCCAATAATGGTGTAAAATATAGTCGAAGGAGATCCACATTGAATATTGGATGTAGACCAAGGAAGGGTGGAATGTTGAGCGCCAAAGAATTGTTGCCCACAGCCTTGGTGATAGTGTAAGGTCCATAACGAAGTGAGCGAAGCTTCCGATGGGGCCCAGTGAGACGCTCCTTATGCAAATGTAAACAGACTTTGTCGCCAACTTGAAACTGGTGTGGTACCTTGTGTTGATCATGTCGCTACTTGTACTTAGCATTTGATTTATGCAAAATCTCTTGGACCTGTTGGTGGATGTGTTGAATCCGCTCAATGAATTTGATGGCTTTGTCGATCGCAGACTAATAAAGGGAAGATTGTGTTTGTGTTGTGGAAAGAGGAAGTGCAACATCAATGGGTTCTAAGGGTTGGAATCCCAAACCCACCTGAAATGGACTATGGTTGGTGGAACTATGGAGAGCCCTGTTGTAGCTGTGTTGGACATATGGGAGACTCTCATCCCATGTTCGGGGATTCTTATAATTGTATATGCACAAGATGTGCACAATAATCTCATTGACGACCTCGGTTAGGCCATCGGTTTGGGGGTGGAAAGCAATGGATTTTGTGAGCTTGGTGTCCAACAGAGACAAGATACTCGACCAAAAGGTGTTGAGAAACCTGTTGTCTCGGTCTGAGGTGATGGTCTGTGGTATCCCAAAGTGGACCCAAACTTGTTCGAAGAAAATCTTGGTAGTATCGACCGTTGTGACATTCTTCTTACAGGCTGTGAGGATGGCCATCTTCAAAAACCAATCAACGACCAAAAACACGCAATCATTTCCATGCTTTGTGGACGGCAAACTAGACATGTAATCCATGGAGATGGATTCCCACAACTTCTCTGGAATAGGAAGAGGGCTGTATCGGCCTTTCTTCTTGATGGTTGGCTTGGCAATGGCACAGATAGTGCAAGACCTGATATATTTGTTGACGTCCTGTCGAAGTTTTGGCCAATAAAAATGTTTCTGAAGAATGGATACAGTTTTCTTGACACCAAAATGTCCTGCCACCCGACTATAGTGGGCTTCCCAAATCATCTTTGCACGCTCTCTTGTAGGAACACAAAGATGGCCTAGGTGGCATAAGATTTTGTCATGAATTTGAAAATTAGTGACAATGGCGCATGTACCAAATATTTGATATGTGGTGGTGAATTCTAGATCTTGTTGGTAGAGTTGGGACCACTCCAATGTTTCATGTCCACGGGAATGGACCACAGTGGTGAGTGCAGCCACAGGTCGTCGACTAAGGCAGTCAACGACACGATTGGAGATACATGTCTTATACTTGATGTTGATATGGAACTGTTGCAGGTAGGTGGACCACTTCTGATGGCAGTCGTTCTGCAATTTTCCCTGTGTATGTATAAACTGCAGAGGCTTGTGATCAATGTGTATGATCATCTCTATCCCCATAATGTAATGTTTCCATTGACAACAAGCTTGTACAATGGAATACATTTCCTTGTCATAGGTGGGATACTTTCGGATAGTATCAGAGAGTGTCTCACTATGGTATTCCACTGGATTTCAGTGTTGAGTGAGGACTACGCCCATAGCATAGTCATATGCATCAGTCTCAATCTCGAATGGTTGTTGTAGATTGGGCAAGGAGAGTACTAGAACTGAGCACAAGTGATGCTTTAGATCATAAAAGGCTTGTTGTTGCTCCTTCCCCCACACTAACTTGGCCCTACCACCACCCTTGGTCACTTGGTTGAGGTCCCATGTGATATGGGAGAATCCCAACATGAACCATCGGTAGAAATTGGCTAGTCCCAAGAAGCTTCGAATCTCGATCAATTTGGTTGGGGCTGGCCAATCACAAATGAATTGGATCTTAGCTGGATCAACATTTACCCCATGCTCATCAACAATGTAGCCCAGGTATTGGGCCCTGTTCATGCCAAAAGAGAATTTTTCCAAGTTGGCATAAGGCTTATGTTGCCGCAGAGTGTTCAAAACCTATTGAATATGTCGCATGTGCTCCTCCCACGTTCTGTTGAAGATGAGGATGTCATCCAAATATAAGACCACAAAGGAGTTGGTGAAAGATCTCAATACATCGTCCATCAACCTCATGGAAGTGGTTGATGCATTTTTTAAGCCAAAGGGCATAACCAACCATTCGTAGAGACCTTCTTTAGACTTGAAGGTTGTCTTCCAGACATAAGTTGGTTCGATGGGAACTTGGTGGTAGCCAGAATTCGGGTCAATCTTGTGAAAGAACTTTGCCTCCTTGAGTTGGTCAAGAAGGTCACTAATCCTAGGAATGGGGTAGCAGTTCCTGACTGTGATTTTGTTTAAGGCTCTGTAATCAATGCAGAGTCGCCAAGTCCCATCCTTCTTTTGCACCAGCACAATCGGGCTTCTACAAGGGGAGGAGTTGGGTCTGATGTGCCCCTTTTGAAAAAGCTCTTGGATTTGATGTCTGATTTCATCATTCTCCATCGGAGAGCATCGATAGATTGGTCCATTAGGTAGAGGTGTGTCGAGGTTCAGGTCAATGGGATGCTTGACTTGGCAGTGTGTTGGCACCCCTGTAGGTGAGGCAAATATGTCTCTGTATTCTTCCACGATCATGTCCACTTGCTTCTACTGCAAAGAGAGGAATTGTGTAGAGGCCACTAATGTGGCAGAAAACGTCTACTTACTATGAGCACAGATCACAAAGAAGATGAACTTCCTGGTCTGTGAAAGGATCTTACTACATTGCTTAGCAGATATTAAAGAAATAGTAGTAGGTGGTGCCACCTCTTGGATCCTGTACAATTGTTTACCCAAAGTAATAATAACATTGCGGGGTCTAGACTCATACACAACATGGAGCTTCCACAAATATGGTTGTCCTAAAAGAACATCACAAACTTCAAGAGGAGAAATATCACACATTACCTTATATTTGAAGGGCTTGATAGCGTAGGGCAGACGTCATTATTGGATGACACAAAGATCTCTTCCTTGGTGAAGCCATCCTTTGGTGTAGGACTATGGGTGTGGTGTCGTTGGCAGGTTCAGTTGCTTAATGACCTTTGCTGAAATAATGTTCTTTTGGCTACCGATGTCGACAATGAAATGAATCAAGCCCCCCTTGACCCACATTTGCAAGTGAAAGAGGGGCTCCCCTTCCTTTGGTTCTTCTGGTTTTCTTGGCCAAACTTTGGTGGTAGCGACCGTGGCACTGGGTTCAACATCTATAATCTTCTTCCCTCCTTCAGGATTTGACACAGAATCAGAATTGGCCTCTGACTCGGAAGCCTTCAGCTCGGCCACAAGGGATTTCTCAGAGCGACATTCGTTGGTGTTGTTCCAAGGAATTTTATGGTACTCACACCATTTTCCCGTGTCCTTCTTCATCTTCTCGTTGCCCTTCTTGTATTGCGGCATGGACGGATTTTCCTGACGGCAGCCATCTCGACTTGGTCCCTTGTTTTGTCGGTTGGGGTTTCCCTTGCCCTTCTTTAATTGTGAGGGGTTTGTAGATCCAAACTCTCCTCATTTCTCCTTAAATTTATGCTCAATCTTGACAGTGTATCTATAATTCGTGCCCAATTAGGCGATGTCCAGGAACTCCATTTTTGTTTGAATGTATCTATGCAAACAACCATGGTATTTGAGCACCAGATGACACTCATAATATTTGATACCCAATTTGGTGCGTAGGGTATGGAAATTATTGGTGAAGTCTAGTACTGTCTAGTCCCTTTCTTGACATAGGGTGGTCCATCTGGTGTATTGGTCCTCGTAGCTTCCAACATGGTAGTATTGTTCTTTAATGGGGTCCCAAAAGGAATCCCATGTAGGGGCCACCACAAATATTGTAGATTCTTCCATGGCCCTTTACTCAAAGTAAGTATCCCACCAGTCTTTAACATGGGGAACGACCTTGAGGAGTGAAAAAGTGATCTTTTCCCTATCGAAAAAATTGTGGATAGAAAAATATCCTTCGAGAAGATTCAACCATTTATCTACAACATCTGCATCTATCAGTCCTTCAAATAATGGAATATAAAAATTTACCTGTACCTTAAAGGGGGTTGCATGGCCGCATGATGAAGCTGCTTCTCCTGTGGGCAACCGTTGAAGGATCTGCACAAAGTTGTCCATCTTTTTGTTCCTTTGTCACGTGAGGGCTTCCTAGAGAAACATCTTAATAGGATATCTTGCTCCATCATATTTATTTTCTTCTCCCATGGGTTGTTGTCAGGATCAGCACGATCGATCTGGTAATGGATCGATTGGTTCAAGTCTCAGCTTCTTGTATCCAAACCTTGTCGGGGACATGCACGAAGAAAAATAAATGTGGAGCAAATCGCTCTGATACCACTGATCCAGATTTAGGAGTGGAACAAATTGATTAACAAACTGAATATAATAAACACATAGATAGAAAGTATAACACAAATATCCAGTGAACAATATCTTCTATTAAATAATGAAATAGGATGAAACTGTAAAACTGCAGAACTGAAACTTACTCGAATGGTTGTAACTATCTCTGAGAAGAGATGTGGGTACAACACACATCCGTTTGAGCAGAATGGATTACAATGAGGCTCCATAGGCCCTTTTCATATTACTCATGAATGCCAAAACCCTAGACATTAAAAAACCTAACCCTATAAGGTGAAACATCAAAATTCATGTGGGACCTATGGGTAATTTGGTGTAATTTGGTACCTCAACTTCCTAGGATCGTAACTCTTGCATGCGACCTCTATTTTAGGTGCGTGATAACTCATTGGAAAGGTATTTCATAGATCTACACATTTCATCATCAATCTCTGACTCCGTCTGCAGTCTGACTATGGTAAGTTAAAAAAACAATGTTTAGGGACCCAAAACATCCCTAGAAGTACAACAAGATGTGCTGACATGAAAAAAATACAAAATAAGCCAATTGGATTAGGCGAACGGCCACCCGTATCCACCTGGAGAATGTGTGAGGCTTCAGATAGCCCCAACAGTATAGAACTCACAATTATAAAGCAATACAGAAAGACGTGTTGAATAAAAAACGAACATGAGGAGCCAGTTGGAATAGGTGGGTGGCCACCAATATCCACCTGGATCAATCCTCCCCCTTTAGGAAGCAATGGTCTCCATTGCGTTGAGTTCTCCCATTGGGTGAGGAAAATTCTACTGGATTTGGCCCCGTGTGAGCCACTTTCCTTGGTGTAGGATTTTCCTTGCCTTGACAACCCGATAAAGTTGGATCCATTGTTGGCGAGTGCCCTTGACCTGTGTGTCCACTATCTAATCGGTGGATGCTTGTTCCATGCATTCAGGGTTGATATCCTTTGGTTTCAACTGTTCGACGATCTCATAGGTGTCCAATAATGGCAGAAAATATGGTCGAAGGAGATCCACATTGAATATTGGATGCAGACCAAGGAAGGATGGATTGTTGATCTCAAAATCATTGCTACCCACAACCTTGGTGATAGTGTAAGGCCCATAACGAAGTGGGCAAAGCTTCTGATGGATTTTGGTGAGACGTTCCTTCTACAAATGTAACCAGAATTTTTTTCCAACTTGAAACTGGTGTGGTACCCTGTGTTGATCATGGTGTTGCTTGTACTTAGCATTGGATTTCTGCAAAATCTCCTAGACCTGTTGGCGGATGTGTTGAATCTGCTCAATAAAACTAGTGGCTTTTTCGATCACAGAATGATCAAGGGAAGATTATGTTTGTGCAATGGCAATAGGAACTGCAACATCAATGGGTCCCAAGGGTTGGAATCCCAGACCCACCTGAAATGGACTATGGTTGGTGGAACTATGGAGAGCCATGCTGTAGTTGTTTTGGACATATGGGAGACTCTCGTCCCATGTTCTAGGATATTTAGAATTGTACATGCGCAATATGTGCGCAATCATCCGATTGACGACCTCAGTTTGGCCATTGGTTTAGGGGTGGAAAGCAGTGGGTTTTTTGAGCTTGGTGTTCAACAGAGACCAGACACTCGACCAAAAGGTTCTAAGGAAACTGTTGTCTCTGTCAGAGATGATGGTCTGTGGTATCCCAAAGTGGACCCAAAATCGTTCAAAGAATATCTTGGCAGTATCGACCGTTGTGACATTCTTCTTACAGGCTGTCAGGATGGCCATCTTCGAAAACCGATCAATGACCACAAACACGCTGTCATTTCCGTGCTTGGTGGATGACAAACCAAAAATCTAATCCATGGAGATGCATTCCCATGGCTTCTCGGGAATAGGAGGAGCGGTGTATAGGCATTCCTTCTTTATGTTTGGCTTGGAAATGGCGCAAGTAGTCCAATACCTGATATATTTTCTGATGTCCTTTCGAAGTTTTTGCCAATAAAAATGTTTCTGAAGAACGACTACATTTTTCTCGATGCCAAAATGTCCTTCCAATCGACTGTAGTGGGCTTCCCAAATCATCTTTGCATGCTCGCTTGTAGGAATACAGAGATGGCCCAGGTGGCATAAGAGTTCGTCCCAGATTTGAAAATCAGTAATAGTGACACCTGTACCCAAGAGTTGATATGTGGTGGCGAATTTTGGATCTTCCTGGTAGAGTTGGGGCCACTCCGATGCGTCATGAACATAGGAATGGAGCACAGTGGTGAGTGCAGTCGCAGAAGGCTGACTGAGATAGTCAGTGACATGATTGGAGATACCTGTCTTATACTTGATGTTGAGATGGAACTAGTGCAGGTAGGTGGACTACTTTTGATGGTGGTCATTCTGCGATTTCTCGTGTGTCTGTATGAACTGCAGAGGCTTCTGATCAATGTGCATGATCATCTTTGTCCCCAGAATGTAATGTTTCCATTGACAAAAGACTTGTACAATGGCATACATTTCCTTGTCATAGGTGGGGTATTTATGGACAGTATCGGAGAGTGTCTCACTATGGTATGCCATAGGATTCCTGTGTTGAGTGAGGATTGCGCCCACAACATAGTCAGATGTATCAGTCTCAATCTTGAATGGTTGTTTCAAATCAGGCAAGGAGAGTATTGGAGTTGAGCACAAGTGATGTTTCAGATCATCAAAGGCTTGTTGTTTCTCCTTCCCCCACACGAACTTGGCCCTACCAACGCTATTGGTCACCTAGTTGAGGGCCCATGCAATATGGGAGAAACCCAACACGAACCATCGATAGAAATTGGCTAGTCCAAAGAAGATTCGAAGCTCGGTCAGTGTGGTCAGGGCTGGGCAGTCATGGATGAATTGGATCTGAGTTGGATCAACATGTACCCCATGCTCATCAACAATGTAGCCCAGGTATTGGACCCTGTTCATGCCAAAAGAACATTTTTCCAAGATGGCATAAAGCTTGTGCTTCCATAGAGTACTCAAAACCTGTTGAATATGTCACATGTGCTCCTCCCTCATTCTGTTGAAGATGAGGATGTCATCCAAATATACGACCACGCAAAGGAGTTGGTGAAGGGTCTCAATACATCGTCCATCGACCTCATGAAAGTGGTTGGTGCATTTGTTAAGCCAAAGGGCATGACCAGCCATTCGTAGAGACCTTCTTTAGACTTGAAGGTTGTCTTCCAGACATCAGTTGGTTCGATGGGAACCTGGTGGTAGCCATACTTCAGATAAATATTGTTGGAGAACTTTTCCCCCTTGAGTTGGTCAAGAAGGTCATCAATCCTGGAAATGGGGTAGCGGTTCCTGACTGTCATTTTGTTTAAGGCTTTGTAATCAATGTAAATTTTCCATGTCCTGTCCTTCTTCTGCACCAGCACAATCGGGCTTCTGCAAGGGGAGGAGTTGGGTCTGATGTGCCACTTTTGAAGAAGCTCTTGGATTTGACTCTTGATTTCGTCATTCTCCATCCACGAGTGCCAATAGAATCTTCCATTAGGTAGAGGCATGTTGGGGGTCAGATCAATGGGATGCTTGACTTGGCAGTGTGTCAAAACCCCTGTAGGTGAGGCTAAGATGTCTCTGTATTCTTCCACAATCCCATCCACTTGCTTCTATTGTAAAGAGAGGCATTGTGTAGAGTCCATAGATGTGGCAGAGACCTTATTCTTACTATGAGCATGGATCACGAAGAATATGAACTTCCCAGTCTGTGAAATGACCTTACTACAGTGCTTCGTAGAGATTAAAGAAATAGCAGTAGGCGGTGCCACCTCTGGGATTCTGTACATTTGTCTACCCAAAGTAATAATAACACTACGGGGTCTAGACTCATACATAGCATGACGCTTCCACAAATATGGTTGTCCTAAAAGAACATCATAAACTTCAAGAGGAGAAATATCACATAGTACCTCATCTTTGAAGGGATTTATGCCATAGGGTGGACGACACTGTTGGTTGACACAAATATCTCTTCCTTGGTGAAGCCAGCCGATGGTGTAGGGCTGTGGGTGTGGTGTCATTGGTAGTTTCAACTACTTGACAACCCCTTCTGAAATCAGGTTCTTCTGAATACCATTGTCGACAATGAAATGAATCGGGACCCCATTGACCCACATCTGCGAGTGAAAGAGGCATTCCCCTTACTTTGGTTCTTCTCGTTCGCTTGGCCGGACTTTGGTGGTAGCGAACGTGGCACTAGGTTCAACATCGATAATATTCTTCCCTCCTTCAGGGTTTGACTCATAATCATAATCGTCCTCTGACTCGGAAGCCTTCATCTCGGCCACGAGGGACTGCTTGGAGCGACATTCGTCGGTGTTGTGCCAAGGAATTTTATTGTACTCACACCATTTTCCTGTGTCTTTCTTCGTCTTCTCACTGCCCTTCTTGCATTGCGGCTTGGACGGATTGTCCTAAGGGAAGCCATCTCGACTTTGTCCTTTGCTGTGTGGGTCGGGGTTTCACTTTCCTTGCTTTGGCTGTCCGGGGTTTGCAGATCCAAACTCTCATCATTTCTTCTTAAATTTTTTCTCAATCTTGATAGCGTATCTATAAGCCATGCCCAATGAGGCGATTTCCAGGAACTCCATTTCTGTTTGAATGTATCTATGTAAACATTCATTGTATTTGAGCACCAGATGACGCTAAGAATATTTGATACCCAATTTGGTGCATAGGGTATGCAAATTATTGGTGAAGTCTGGTACTGTCTAGTCCCTTTCTTGACGTAGGGTGGTCCATCTGGTGTACTGGTCCTCGTAGCTTCCAATAGGGTAGTATTGTTCTTTAATGGCGTCCAGGAAGGAATCCCATGTAGGGGCAACCACAAATATTGCAGATTCCTCCACGGCCCTTTGCTCAGAGTAAGTATCCCACCATCTTTAACACGGGGAATGACCTTGAGGAGTGAAAAAGTGATATTTTCCCTATTGGAAAAATTGTGGACCGAAAAATATCATTCAAGCATATTCAACCATTTATCTACAACATCCGCATCTATCAATCCTTCAAATAATGGAATATCAAAATTTACCTATACCTTGAAGCGGGTTGCATGGCCGCTTGATGAAGGTGCTTCTCCCATCGGCAACCATCAAAGGATCTGTGCGAAGTTGTCCATCATTTTGTTCCTTTGTCATGTGATGGTTTCCTTGAGAAACATCTTAATAGGATATCTTGCCCCATCATATTTCTTTTCATCTCCCATGGGTTGTTGTCAGGCTCGGTGCGACCGATATGGTAATGGCTTGATTAGTTTGAGTCCCAGCTTCTTGTATGAAGACCTTGTCAGGGACATGCGCAAAGAAAAATAAATGAAGAGAAAATCGCTTTGATACCATTGATATGGATTTAGGAGTAGAATGAACTGATTAATAGACTAAATACAATAAACACAAAGATAGGAAGTATAACACAAATATCTAGTGAACAATATCTTCTATTAAATAATGAAATAGGTTGAAACTGCAGAACTGAAACTTGCTCGAATGGTGGTAGCCATCTCTCAGAAGAGATGTGACTACTACGCACATCCATTTGAGAAGAAAGGATTAAAATGAGGCTCCATAGGCCCTTTTCATATTACTCATGAATGTCAAAACCCTAGACATTCAAAAACCTAACCCTAGAAGGTGAAACACCAAAAGTCATGTGGGCCCTATGGGTAAGTTGGTGTGATTTTCTACCTCAACTTCCTAGGGTCGTAAATTTTTCATACGACCTTAGTTTTAGTCGCGTGATAGCCCGTTGGAAATTTTTGTTTAGAGATCTACACATTCTTCCGTCAGACTCTGACTCCGTCTATAGTCTGATTGTAGCGAGTCAAAAAACAATGTTTAGGGCCCCAAAACAGCCCTGAAAGTACAACAAGATGTGTTGACAGGAAAAAAATACAAAATAAGCAAGTTGGATTAGGCGAGAGGAAACTTGTATCCACCTAGAGAATGTGTGAGGCTTCAGACAACACCAACAATGTAGAACTCATAATTATAAAGCATTATCAAAAGACGTGTTGAATAAAAAATGGACATGAGGAGCCAGTTGGAATAGGTGGGTGGACACCAATATCCACTTGGATCAATCCTCCTCCCTTAGGAAGAAATGTTCTCCATTACATTGAGTTCCCCCATCAGGTGAGGAAACTTTTTCTAGATTTGGCCCCGAGTGAGCCACTTGCCTTGGTGTAGGATTTGCTCTGCGTTCACAACCCGATAAATTTGGATCCGTTGTTGGTGAGTGCCCTTGACCTGTGTGTCCACTATCTGATTGGTGGATGTTTGTTCCATGTAGTCAGGTTGAGCTCCATTCGTGTCAGTTGTTTGGCGATCTCAGAGGTGTCTAATAACAATGGAAAATATGGTCGAGGGAGATCCATATTGAATACTAGATACAGACTAAGGAAGGGTGGAGTGTTGAGCTCAAAAGCATTGCTACCCACAAACTTGGTGATAGTGTAAGGCCCATAACGAAGTGGGTGAAGCTTCTGATGGGGCACGGTGAGATGTTCCTTCTGCAAATGTAACAAGAGTTTGTCGCCAACCTGAAACTGGTGTGGTACCCTATGTTGATCATGGCGCTTCTTGTACTTAGCATTGGATTTCTGCAAAATCTCCTGGACCTGTTGGCATATGTGTTGAATCCGCTCAATAAATCTGGTGGTTTTGTCGATCACAGACTGATCATGGGAAGATTTTTTCTGTGCGGTGGCAAGAGGAAGTGAAACATCAATGGGTACCAAGGGTTGGAATCCCAGACCCATCTAAAATGGACTATGGTTGGTGGAACTATGGAGAGCCATGTTGTAGATGTGTTGGACATATGGGAGACTCTCTTCCAATGTTCGGGGATGCTTAGAATTGTACATGAACAGGATGTGCACAATCATCTGATTTATGACCTCAGTTTGGCCATCGGTTTGGTGGTGGAAAGCAGTCGATTTTGTGACCTTGGTGTCCAACAAAGACCAGAGACTCGACCAAAAGGTGTTGAGGAACCTTTTCTCTCGATCGAAGATGATGGTCTGTGGTATTCCAAAGTGGACCCAAACTCATCGAAGAAGGCCTTGGCAGTATCGACCGCTTTGGCATCCTTCTTACAGGCTGTGAGAATGGCCATCTTCAAAAACCGATCAATGACCACAAACACGCAGTCATTTTCGTTCTTGGTGGATGACAAACCAGTCATGTAATCCATGGAGATGGATTCCCACGACTTCTCGGGAATATGAAGAGGGGTGTATAGGCCCTACTTCTTGATGGATGCATTTGCAATGGTGCAGACAGTGCAAGACCTGATATATTTTTTGACGTCATGTCGAAGTTTTGGCCAATAAAAATGTTTTTGAAGAATGATTACAATTTTCTCGACGCCAAAATGTACTTCCACCCAACTGTAGCGGGCTTCCCAAATTAGCTTTGCATGATTTCTTGTAGGAAAACAGAGATGGCCCAGGTTGCATGATATTTTTTCCTGAATGTGAAAATTAGTGACAGTGGCACCTGTACCCAAGAGTTGATATGTGGTGGCGAAGTTTGTATCCTGCTGGTAGATTTGGGGCCACTCCGATGTTTCATGTCCACATGAATGGAGCACACGGTGAGTGCAGCCACAAGAGTTCGACTAAGGCAGTCAGCGACATGATTGGGGATACATGTCTTATACTTGATGTTGAGATGGAGTTGTTGCAGGTAGGTGGACCACTTATGATGGAGGTCGTTCTGCAATTTCCCCTGTGTCTGTATGAACTGTAGAGGCTTGTGATCAGTTTGTATGGTCATCTCTGTCCCCAGAATGTAATGCTTCCATTGACGACAGGCTTGTACAATGAAATACATTTCCTTTTCATAGGTGGGGTATTTCCATATAGTATCAGAGAGTGTCTCCCCATGGTATGCCAACGGATGCCTGTGTTGAGTGAGGACTGTGCCCATAACATAGTCAGATGCATCAATCTCAATCTCAAATGGTTGTTGCAGATCAGGCAAGGAGAGTACTGGAGCTTAGCACAAGTGATGTTTCAAATCATCAAAGGCTTGTTGCTACTCTTTCTCCCACATGAACTTGTCCCTACCACCACCCTTGGTCACCTGGTTCAGGTCCCATGCGATAGGGTAGAAACCCAACATGAACCATCAGTAGAAATTTTCCAATCCCAATAAGCTTTGAAGCTCAGTCAGTGTGGTCGGGGCTAGCCAGTCACAGATGACTTGGATCTTAGTTGGATCAACATGTACCCCATGCTCATCAACAATGTAGCCCAGGTATATGACCATGTTCATGCCAAAAGATCATTTTTCCAAGTTGGCATAAAGCTTGTGCTGCCACAGAGTGCTCAAAACCTGTTGAATATGCCACATGTGCTCCTCCCATGTTCTATTGAAGATGAGGATGCCATCCATGTAAATGTGTTGATTAAGGTTGGTTGTCATTGATGTCAACCCTTGAAGAAAGCCCTGTAGCACAAAGGTTTGGGTAATGGAACCAAGATTGTTTGATGTAAATATGACTCATTATTTTTTTTTCATGGTTGATAAGAAGTAAATATGGATGAACTCCAAAGTGGTCCCCTTATGGTGAAATCCCTCACAGGAAGATGCTTTGTGGAGTAAGAGAACCCATGATTAATTGTGGAATAATGAGATGAAGGACAGTGAATTTGTTAGTGAAACTATCCTATATGTATAGTTCTTTTCATGCCATTTCCGGTGGTATGTATAACGTCACATAACTCCTCATGGTTAGAGAGTTATGACCATGTGAAGTTGGAGAACCCAGGTTTGGGTAATGGACCCAAGTTTGTTTG
>JZKD02S1108697.1:48837-61473 GCA_000966675.3 Picea glauca | reverse complement strand
ATATTCACTTTATCTTCTTGTAATGAATAATATTTAAATAAATTTTGGATGAAACCTTGAAAACCGTGCGGCCGTTTCCGAATTTTTTTTGAAATTTTATTGATTTTAAAAATATCATAACTTCACTTTTCGAACTCCCTTTCGGACGATGTTTTTTTTGAAATTGGATATTTTCCCGAGAGGAATTCAAATATCCATTTTTTTTTCTACAAAATTTTCTCAGAAAAGATCATAATTAAATCTGATGTGCGTGGCTCCCTTTTTGTCTACTGAGATGCATGCATTGCGCATGGAAAAGTGTCTTCATGTGATCCCTGAGATGCATGCCATATATCTTCCACATGAAATTCAGAAGAAAAAAAAAAATCTGAAATGGAATAGACATCATCTTCAATTAATAGAATACAAATTTGTGCAAATACTTTTGTAGAAGACTCTTTATAATAAGAAGCTTGATCTTCTGATGGCTTCTCTTTTGGCTCTATCTATTCAAGCTCTTGCATGAAATCTTCACAATCTTCTTTATTCCCGAATATAACCTCCAATCTGGTCCATAATTCATTTGGAGTTGATTCTTGTGAGTCATCATACACTTGGAGGAGAATTTCTTGAGAGATAGACAAAAAGATAAATCCTATGGCCATATCTTGTCTATTGAGAAAGTCATTTTTCTCATCGGCAGAATCAAGCTCTACTTCCATTGCCATGGTTATTTGGTATAAGTCTCTACTTTTGAGAAGAATTAGAATCTTTGGCTTCCACTCCAAATAGTTATGAGGCGTGAGAAGTATTATCGGTGAGTAAAACATAAATTCCATCTTTCTGTGTTTTTCAATCTTCAGTACCTGCAAAAATAATTTGGTGCAGCTTTTGCTTAGCGGTCCGTCGGCTATGATACCATGTAAATGTGTTGAACCTACACAAAATAGATCTAGCTAAACAATAGTACACACATTTGCAGAGATAATTGAAGAAAGAAGAAGAACGAGAGAAAGAATGAAAGAATTCTCATTAACCGTATTCCACACTCAAAGAGTGTTTAATTTACAATAGATATAGGATACATGAGTAACTAATGAGCCATAGTGGTGGTCTAGAGTGATTTGGACACACACCAAAAATTACGGGAGTAAACTGCCATCTATTCTAGTCTCTCAGGCAGTTACGGGAGTGAACTGCCACCTAGCTGAGTTAACTAGTCAATCAGTCTTCAGTTAATTGAATGAACAGAGAGTAGTGAGGAGTATATCAAGGAATCGAAGGTAATGTGTCAGTCTAGTGATGATCCCAAGGCAATTGCGCATTAGCATGGTGATGATCCCAATGTTGCATGGTGACAAAACCAATGCAGCATCTAAACTCAACTCAACTAGTCAAACTAAAGTGACAACTGAAAGAGAATATTCTCCAGGTGGAATATTCTCCCCTAAAATATAGGAGACTGGATAATGACTAATTGTGACTAATAAACAAGCAAAAACCTTAGGAAAAATATATCCTAGGTGTGTGTGAAGTAACTCCAACAATCCAAATATACGACCACAAAGGAGTTGGTGAAGGGTCTCAATACATCGTCCATCAACCTCATGAAAGTGTCTGGTGCATTTGTTAAGCCAAAGGGCATGACGAGCCATTCATAGAGACCTTATTTAGACTTGAAGGTTGTCTTCCAAACATCAATTGGTTCGAACCTGGTGGTAGCCAGACTTCAGGTCAATCTTGCTGAAAAACTTTTCCCCCTTGAGTTGGTCAAGAAGTTCATCAATACGGGGAATGGCGTAGTGGTTCCAGAATGTGATTTTGTTTAAGTCTTTGTAATCAATCAAGAGTCACCAAGTCCCATCCTTCTTCTGCACCAGCATAATCAAGCTTTCTCAAGGGGAGGAGTTGGGTCTGATGTGCCCCTTTTGAAGAAGCTCTTGGATTTGATGTCTGATTTCGCCATTCTCCATCAACGGGCGTCGATAGACTGGTCCATTAGGTAGAGGTGTGTAGGGTCAGATCAATGGGATGCTTGACTTGGCAGTGTGTCGACACCCCTGTAGGTGAGGCGAAGATGTCTCTATATTCTTCCACGATCCCATCCACTTGTTTCTGCTGCAAAGAGAGGCGTTTTGTAGAGGCCACAGATGTGGCAACGACCTTCTGCTTAATGTGAGCACAGATCACGAAGAAGAAGAACTTCCCAATATATGAAATGACCTTACTGCATTGCTTAGCAGATATTAAAGAAATAGCAGTAGGTCGTGCCACCTCTGGAATCCTTTACGATTGTCTACCTAAGGTAATAATAACATTGTGAGGTCTAGACTCATACACAACATAACACTTCCACAAATATTGTTGTCCTAAAAGAACACCACAAACGTCAGGAGGAGAAATATCACACAGTGCCTCATCTTTGAAGGGCTTGATGTTGTAGGGAAGATGACAATGTTGGCTGACACGAAGATCTCTTCCTTGGCGAAGCCAGCTGATGGTGTAGGACTGTGGGTGCAGTGTCGTTGGCAGGTTCAACCACTTGATGACCTCTGCTGAAATCAGTTTCTTCTGACTACCGATGTCGAAAATGAAATGAATTGAAACCCCCTTGACCCACATCTGCAAATGAAAGAAGTGTTTCCCTTTATCTATCTCTTCTGGTTCACTTGGCCGGACTTTGGTGGTAGCGACCATGGAACTGGGTTCGACCTCTATAATCTGCTTCCCTCCTTTAGGATTTGACTCGAAATCAGAATTGGCCTATGACTCGGAAGCCTTCAGCTCAGCCACGAGGGACTGCTTGGAGTGACATTTGTCGGTGTTGTGCCAAATAATTTTATGGTACTCACACCATTTTCCCGTGTCCTTCTTTGTCTTCTTGTTTCCCTTCTTGTATTGTGGCTTGGACGGATTGTCCTGAGGGCGACCATCTTGACTTGGTCCTTTACTGTGTGGGTTGGGGTTGCCCTTTCCCTGCTTTGGTTGTGAGGCGTTTGCAGATCCAAACTCTTGTCGTTTCTTCTTAAATTTATGCTCAATATTGACAGTGTATCTATAAGACGTTCCCAATGAGGCGATGTCTAGGAAATCAATTTCTATTTGAATGTATCTATGCAAATAGTCATGGTAGTTGAGCACTAGCTGACGCTCAGAATATTTGATACCCAATTTGGTGTGTAGAGTATGGAAATTATTGGTCAAGACTAGTACTATCTGGTCCCTTTCTTGACATAAGGTGGTCCATCTGGTGTACTGGTCCTCGTAGCTTCCAACATGGTAGTATTGTTATTTAATGGTGTCCCAGAAGGAATCCCATTTAGGGGCCACCATAAAGATTGCAGATTCATCCACGACCCTTTGCTCAGAGTAAGTATCCCACCAGTATTTAACATGGGGAACGACCTTGAGGAGTGAAAAAAATGATATTTTCCCTATCGGAAAAATTGTGGACCAAAAAATATCCTTCGAGCATATTCAACCATTTATCTACAACATCCACATCTATCAGTCCTTCAAATAATGGAATATCAAAATTTTCTTGTATCTTGAAGGGGGGTGCATGGCCACTTGATGAAGATGCTTCTCCCGTGGGCAACCGTCGAAGGATCTGTGGCAAGTTGTTTGTCATTTTGTTCTTTTTTCGTGCGAGGGATTCCTCGAGCAACATCTTAATAGCATCTCCTGCTCCATCATATTTTTTTTCATCTCCCATGGGTTGTTGTCGGGCTCGGCGCGACCGATCTAGTAATGGCTCGATTGGTTCAAGTCCCAGCTTCTTGTATCCAAAGCTTGTCGGGGACATGCACAAAGAAAAATAAATGGAGAGCAGACCGCTCTGATACCACTGATCCAGATTTAGGAGAAGAACGAAATGATTAAAAAACTAAATACAATAAACACAGAGATAGGAAGTATAACACAAATATCCAGTGAACAATATCTTCTATTAAATAATGAAATAGGTTGAAACTGTAAAACTACATAACTAAAACTTGCTTGAATGGTGGTAGCTATCTCTAAGAAGAGATATGGATGCTACACGCATCCGTCTGAGCATAGGCCCTTTTCATATTACTCATGAATGCCAAAACCATAAACATTCAAAAACATAACCCTAGAAGGTGAAACACCAAAATTCATGTGGGCCCTATGGGTAAGTTGGTGTAATTTGGTACCTCAACTTCCTAGGGTCGTAACTTTTGAATACGACCTCTGTTTTAGGAACGTGATAGCCCATTGGAAAGGTCTTTCAGAGATCTACACATTCTTCCATCAAACTCAAACTAAGTATACAATTTGACTATGGCGAGTCAAAAAAACAATGTTTAGGTTCCCAAAATGGCCCTGGAAGTACAACAAGATGTGATGACATGAAAAAAATACAAAATAAGCCAGTTGGCTTAGGAAAAAGGCCACTCGTATCCACCTGGATAATGTGTGAGGCTTCATACATCCCCAATAGTGTAGAAATCACAATTATAAATCATTACATAAAGATGTGTTGAATAAAAAATGGACATGAGGAGCCAATTAGAATAGGTGGGTGGCCACCAATATCCACTTGGATCAATCCTCCCCCTTAGGAAGAAATGGTCTCCATTTCGTTGAGTTCCCCCATTAGGTGAGGAAAATTATGCTGAATTTGGCCCCAAATGAGCTACTTACCTTGGTGTAGGAGTTGACATGCCTTGACTACCCGATAAAACTGGATCTGCTGCTAGCGAGTGCCCTTTACCTATGTGTCCAATATCTGATCCGTGGATGCTTGCTCCATGTAGTCAGGGTTGAGCTCCATTGGTTCTAGTTTTTCGGTGATCTCAGAGGTGTCCAATAACGGTGGAAAATATGGTTGAAGGAGATCCACATTGAATACTAGATGCAGACCAAAGAAGGGTGGAGTTTTGATCTCAAAAACATTGCTACCCACATCTTTGGTGATAGTGTAAGGCCCATAATGAAGTGGGCGAAGCTTCTGATGGGGCCTAGTGAGACATTCCTTCTACAAATGTAACCAGACTTTGTCACCAACCTAAAACTGGTGTGGTACCATGTGTTGATCATGGCACTGCTTGTACTTAGCATTGGATTTTTGCAAAATCTCCTGGACCTATTGGCGTGTGTGTTGAATCCACTCAATAAATATGGTGGCTTTTTTTTATCGTAGACTGATCAGGGGAATATTTTGTCTGTACAGTGGCAAGAGGAAGTGCAACATCAATGGGTCCCAAGGATTGGAATCCCAGACCCACTTGAAATGGACTATGGTCGGTGGAACTATGGAGAGCCCTATTATAGCTATGTTGGACATATGGGAGACTCTCGTCCCATGTTAGGGGATGCTTAGAATTGTGCATGTGTAGGATGTGCACAATCATTCGATTGAAGACCTCGGTTTGGCCATCGGTTTGGGTGTGGAAAGCAGTGGATTTTGTGAGCTTGGTGTCCAACAGAGACCAGAGACTCGACCAAAAGGTGATGAGGAACCTGTTTTCTTGGTCAGAGATGATGGTCTATGGTATCCCAAAGTGGACCCAAACTCATTTGAAGAAGAGCTTGGCAGTATCAGCTACTGTGACATTCTTCTTATAGGCTATGAGGATGGCCATATTTGAAAACCGATCAACGACCACAAACACGCAGTCATTTATGTGCTTGGTGGAAGACAAACCATACAGATAATCCATGGAGATGGATTCCCATGGCTTCTTGGGAATATGAAGAGGGGTGTATAGGCCTTGCTTCTTGATGGTTGGCTTGGTAATGGCATAGGAAGTGAAAGACCTAATATATTTTTTGATGTCCTGTCGAAGTTTTGGCCAATAAAAATGTTTCTGAAGAACGACTATAGTTTTCTCGATGCCAAATGTCTTGCCACCCGACTGTAGTGGGATTCCCAAATCAGCTTTCCACACTTGCTTGTAGGAACACAGAGATGGGCCAAATGTCATAAGAGTCTATCTTGAATTTGAAAATCAGTGACAATGGCGCAAGTACCCCAAGAGCTGATATGTGGTGGCAAAGTCCGGATCTTGCTGGTAGAGTTGGGGCCACTCTAATTTTTCATGTCCACAGGAATGGAACACAGTGGTGAGTGCAGCCACATGAGGCCAACTGAGGTAGTCAATGACATGATTGGAGATACATGTCTTATACTTGATGTTGAGATGGAACTGATGCATGTAGGTGGACCACTTCTGATGGCGGTCATTTTGCAATTTCCCTAGTGTCTGTATGAACTGCAGAGGCTTGTGATCAGTGTGTATGATCATCTTTGTCCCGAGAATGTAATGTTTCCATTGACAAAAGGCTTGTAAATGGAATACATTTCCTTGTCATAGGTGGGGTATTTCCGGACAGTATCAGAGAGTGTCTCACTGTGGTATGCCACCGGATGGTCGTGCTGAGTGAGGATTGCACCCACATCATAGTCAGATGCATTAGTCTCAATCTTGAATGGTTGTTGCAAACAAAGAAAAGAGAGTTTTGGAGCTGAGCACAAGTGATGTTTTAGATCATCAAAGGCTTGTTTTTTCTCCTTCCCCCACACAAACTTTTCCCTACCACCGCCCTTGGTCACCTGGCTGAGGGCCCATGTGATATGCGAGAAACCCAACATGAACCATCGATAAAAATTGGCTAGTACCAAGAATATTCGAAGCTCAGTCAGTGTGGTCGAGGATGGAAAATCACGGATGGCTTGGATCTTAGCTAGATCAACATGTACCCCATGCTCATCAACAATGTATCCCAGGTATTGGACCATGTTCATGCCAAAAGATCATTTTTCCAAGTTGGCATAAAGCTTGTGCTGCCGCAGAGTTCTCAAAACCTGTTGAATATGTCGCATGTGCTCCTCCCACGTTTTGTTGAAGATGAGGATGTCATCCAAATATATGACCACAAAGGAGTTGGTGAAGGGTATCAATACATCATCCATCAACCTCATGAAAGTGGTTGGTACATTTGTTAAGCCAAAGGGCATGACCAACCATTCGTAGAGACCTTATTTAGACTTGAAGGTTGTTTTCTAGACATCAGTTAGTTCAATGGGAACCTGGTGGTAGCCAGGCTTCAGGTCAATCTTGCTAAAGAACTTTTCCCCCTTGAGTTGGTCAAGAAGGTCATCAATCCTGGGAATGGGGTAGCGGTTCTTGAATGTGATTTTGTTAATGGCTCTATAATCAATGCAGAGTCACCAAGTCTCGTCCTTCTTCTGCACCAGCACAATCGAGCTTCTGTAAGGAGAGGAGTTGGGTCTGATGTGCCCCTTTTGAAGAAGCTCTTGGATTTGACACCTAATTTCATCATTCTCCATCAATGAGCGGTGATAGATTGGTCCATTAGGTAGAGGTGTGTCAGGGGTCAGATCAATGGGATGCTTGACTTGGAAGTGTGTCGGAACCCCTGTAGGTGAGGCAAAGATGTCTCTGTATTCTTCCACGATCTCATCCACTTTATTTTGCTACAAAAAGAGGCGTTGTGTAGAGGCCATAGATGTGGCGATGACCTTCTACTTACTGTGAGCACGAATAATGAAGAAGGTGAACTTCTCGGTCTGTGAAATGACCTTACTACATTTCTTAGCAGAAATTAAAGAAATAGCAGTAGGTGGTGCCACGTCTGGGATCCTGTACAATTGTCTACCCAAAGTAGTAATAACATTGCGAGGTACTCACACCATTTTCTCGTGTCCTTCGTCTTCTCGTTTCCCTTCTTGTATTGCGGCTTGAAAGGATTTTCTTGAGAGAGACCATCTCAACTTGGTCCCTTGTTGTGTGGGTTGGGGTTTCCCTTGCCTTGCTTTAGCTACGAGGGGTTTGCAGATCCAAACTCTCATCGTTTCTGCTTAAGTTTTTGCTCAATCTTGACAACGTATCTATAAGTCGTGCCCAATGAGGCGATGTCTAGGAACTCCATTTATGTTTGAATGTATCTATGCAAACAACCGCAGTATTTTATCACCAAATGACGCTCATAATCTTTGATACCCAATTTTGTGCGTAGGGTATGGAAATTATTGGTGAAGTCTGGTATTGTCTGGTCCCTTTCTTGACGTAGGGTGGTCTATCTGATGTACTGGTCCTCGTAGCTTCCAACAAGCTAGTATTGTTCTTTAATGGCATCCCAGAAGGAATCCCATGTAGAGGCCACCAGAAAGATTGCAGATTCCTCCATGGCCCTTTTCTCAAAGTAAGTATCCCACCAGTCTTTAACATGGGGAAGGACCTTGAGGAGTGAAAAATTGATCTTTTCCCTATAAGAAAAATTGTGGACCAAAAAATATATTTCGAGTAGATTCAACCATTTATATACAACATTCGCATCTATCAGTCCTTCAAATAATGGAATATCAAAATTTACCTATACCTTGAAGGGGGTTGCATGGCCTCTTGATGAATATGCTTCTTCTGTGGGAAACCGTCAAAAGATCTGTGCGAATTTCTCCATCATTTCGTTCTTTTGTCGTGCGAGAGATTCCTTGAGCAACATCTTAATAGGATATCCTACTCTGTGATATTTCTTTTCATATCCCATGGGTTATTGTCAGGCTTGGCACAAATGATCTGGTAATGGTTCGATTGGTTCAAGTCCCAACTTCTTGTATCCAGACCTTCTTGGGGACATGCACGAAGAAATATAAATGAGGAGCAGACCGCTCTGATACCACTGATCCGGATTTAGGAGAGGAATGAACTGATTAACAGATTGAATACAATAAACATAGAGATAGGAAGTATAACACAAATATCCAGTGAACAATATCTTCTATTAAATAATGAAATAGGCTGAAATTGTAAAACTGCAAAACTGAAACTTGCTCGAATGGTGGTATCTATCTCTGAGAAGAGATGTGGCTGCTACACACATCCATCTGAGAAGAATGGATTACAATGAGGCTCCATAGGCTCTTTTCATATTACTCATGAATGCCAAAACCCTAGACATTCAAAAACCTAACCCTAGAAGGTGAAATGTCAAAAGTCATGTGGGCCCTATGGGTTAGTTGGTGTAATTTGGTACCTCAACTTCCTAGGGTTGTAAATTTTGCATATGACCTCTGTTTTAGGCACGTGATAGCCCATTTGAAAGGTATTTCAGAGATCTACACATTCTGTTGTCATAATTTGGCTCCGTCTATAGTTTGACTGTAGCAATTAAAAAAAACAATGTTTAGGGCCCCAAAACAACCCTGGAAGTACAACAAGATGTGTTGAAATGAAAAAAATACAAAATAAGCTAGTTGGATTAGGCGAGAGGCCACCCATATCCACCTGGAGAATGTGTGAGGCTTCAGACAACCCCAACAGTGTATAATTCACAATTATAAATCATTACAAAAAGGCATGTTGAATAAAAAACGGACATGAGGAGCTAGTTGGAATAGGTGGGTGGCCACCAATATCCACCTGGATCAATGGAAGTGGATGTGGTTGGTTGAAAAGAAGATGCATTAGAATGATATCTATGCATAAAAATGAACTACAAATATTGTAAGAAATTGCAAGATTATATAGGTGACAGATGATGTCGTGAAGATGAAGGATGATGAAAGTTGTCGAGTTGAAGACGGATAACATACATTCCAAAAGATAAAGAAGTTGTTGAAGATGTTGCTGACAGAGATAGGAGAAGATTTCAAATCTCCTAAGGAAGAAGACATGTTGCAGAAGAATGTTATAAAAGTGAAGGTTCTTGAGGACCGAACGTGAAGGTGTTGCGTGGAGAAGAAGAAGACTCTTGAAATCTATGTCTTTGGTAATTTTCAAAAATGTGTATATGCTGACAGAATCGTCGACTGAGGTAGGCTTCATGTGCTTGTGAATTGAGTCAAGGGAGGTGTAACATGGGAGCATGTGACTCCATTTTGTGTAGCTTCGAGAATGAGTGGTTGGTTGCACCAAAGGAACTTTGTACACCACATGAAAAAGGGCAGTGAGATGTCCTGGATTGAACATGACTTAGATTGAGTTGTGCAGGTGATGTGGATTGAGTCAAGGGAGGTGTAACATGGGAGAATGAGACTCCATGTTGTGTGTCTTCGAGCATGAGTGTCTTGTTGCACCAAAGGCACTTTGTACTCTGCATGAAAAAGGGAAATGGAATGTCCTGGATTGGACGTGACTCAAATTGAATTGTGCAGGTGATGCATGACTGAAAAATCACATGACTAGTTCTTGTGGTAATGAAGAAAGAGAGACAGAGAAGGTAGCAGTACCAAAGGTTGAGTTGTTGCATAAAATTGAGTTGCAGCAGGAAAGAGATGACATTTCCAAATCTCCACGAGGAGAATATTGTTGTGTTGTTGTGGATTGATGTGCAGTAAGGGGAAACAATGAGTTGAAAGAAAGAATGTAAAATAGAGGAAGATGTCTTGTAGATTGAAGTGTATAGCATGTGAGGACTATAGAGTTGAGAATGCAACATTGATGGAGTTGCATTGGACAACTGTAGATACAAGTGATTTACCTCATAAGCATGAGGACATGCTTTCTTGAAACCTCAGGAGTCTGATAAAATAACATCCCAGTCATCTTGGGGATGACATGGAGAAGGAAGTTATGTAGACATGACAGAGATATTACATCAATGATTGATTTTTGTAGGATGTTAATGAGATGGACTACTAGGAGTAATAACAAGGGTGAAAATCAATTGAACGCTACAGAGTTGTAACATTGGGGAACTTGGGAGCACTGCTATAGAATGGACAAGTGTGTGGATGACTACGATGTAGAGGGAAAATTTTACAGAAGAATTGTAGATGTTACAGCTCAAGAGGAGAACATTGTTGGAAAAGACACGCGGGAGAGGAAGAGTCGTTGATGAAAGGACAAATCAAAATTCAGAAGATGAAAGGGCGTGAGAAGCCTTGGGAAGATGAAGTGAACAATTTCTGGGAAGAATAAAACATAGAATCAAAGATATTGAGAGGATCTTACAGAACTGAGAGCAGGAGAGACGTGCAATAGGAGAGAGAGAATTGGTTGGGCTTGCCATGGCCTCTAGCCTGACAACCCAACGTATATTGTAAGCTCTGATCTGGCCATTGATCCATTATATTGTAACTTGTATGATGAATAAAATAATCATTGTTGTAGAATTAATCTTTTTGTGTGAGTATGAATAAATTCTTGTAGGATGTTATGTGTTTTTTTCTTGACATAATTGTGTATGAGTTAATGTCATCGTGTGAATGAGTAAATCATGTAGAGAATAGTGTAGTATGATATGCTATGTAGGTGGCACGAATTTGTCGAAGGCCGTGTTGGAAATTGTGGTCTTCCATGGGGAGGTTAAGCACCTTGGTTCTACGAGCATGGAGGGTTCTATATGAGTTCAAAAGATGTGAACACAAGTTGTTGCCTCAATGGTGGGTTACGTGTTGCAGCAAGAGAATTTCCACATCATAGGCATGCTGCAAAAGGAGACGGATTATTGCCAGTGATGTGTTGCAACCAAGGAGACATGTTGCAACAAAGGTGAGTTGCAGCATGGGTGTGTTATAGTTGAAGATAGGTGGCCAAAGATGTGTTGCATCACTAGGTGAAAGCATGTTGCAACAATATATGTATTGCAACATGGGTGCGTTGCAACCGAGGACATGTAGTCAGATATGTGTTGCAGTAGGGGATTGCAATAGAATGTGTGTTGCAATAGTATGTGAGTTGCAACAAGAGGTGAGTCACAACAAGAGGCAAGTTGAAGAAAAAGGTGAGTTGCAACAAAAGGGAAGTAAACGTAGATATGTGGGAGCAGAGGTACAACCCTAGGGGTTATGGCATGATCAAGAGAAATGAAGGAAAATGTAGCAGAGTCAAGAAGCTTTATGGTAGTTGTGATTCTTATTATGAACATATGAAAAAAATTTCCACTACGAACATACTCTAATGGCAGGGAGCAGATGCCCGCTGCGTCAATTTGCCCCAAACCAAAACATCACTATAATGGAACATTACAAGTCCACCTCAAAGGCTACCAGAATTTAAAAAATGTAGTATCTGCATCCTTTGTCTCAATGATATCGAATATTCCTACTTGAGCATTCACTGCATGTTTTGACAATCCATCAACAATTAAATTTATTTCTCTGAAAATATGCTTGCAAGAATAAGTATACAATTTGACTAGATGCTAATTTATCTTCTGAATGAGAATTTACAGACCCAAATTCAGATTCCTTACTTGGCCATTTATCCAATATACTACCATCTTATAGTCCCCAAATATCTATAGCTCTGAAATCTCCCTTTCCACTACTAACTGTTGGGCTCCGGATTTATAACATTTTCTTGCTGGTTCTTGAAGACATTGTTTACTCTCCTGAAGACTTTTGTTTAGCAAATGGCATTCTTTCTGTGCTATTCATGTTCTGTTACACATATATGTTCCATTGCATACAGAAACCATGAAGTGCTTCCAAAACCACAAATGAGCGAAGAATTCAACTATAATGTGGATGCACTATTACCTCTTGGTGCAAATACGGTAAAGGGCAGACAAGGGGTAATTTATCTCTGGGTAAAGTTACCAAGTGGTGTTGTTGAAGTTGTTTGCACAAAGACATGGGGTATGTTTGTGTTTTATTTGGGAATGCTTTCAGCAATATTATCCAAGATGTGCAAATGGTTAAAGTCATCATTTACTTCAGTTTCT
>JZKD02S1108675.1:0-13023 GCA_000966675.3 Picea glauca | reverse complement strand
CTTTTAAGCATACAATGAGATCGTCAAGATAAATATGAATACTAATCAATTCGTCAGGAGTTATTCACATATGTCCTTTAAAAGTGGTACTTGCATCAGGTAAGCCATAAATCATACGTTCATAAGTCACGATACCCCAATTAGTGATAATAGTGGTTTTGTGAGCATCTGCCCTTTTCCCCTTGATTTGATTGTAACACAAAAAACTGTCAAGTAAGGGCCTCATCTGTGATCTTATCATTCATTGCCGAACCATTTCCATATTAGGGGGAGGGAAGGGATTTTTCATAATAGCCTGATTGAATGTGTGAAAATTAATGCAGAAGCTAATATGATCAATGACCTTCGGAACAAGTACCAATTTGGAAACCCATTCAGGGTACTTGACCAGAAAGGTGACTCCAACCTTCAAGAAATTTTCCAACTCCCTTTGAATAGTTTCTTTCAATGCAGGGTTAATAGGGATTTGTTTTTTCCTAACTAGTTTCATGCCTTCCTTGATGGGGATAGCCTGTTGTATAATACCAGGATCAAAACCACCAAGATACTCGTAAGACCAAGCAAAAACATCTTGAAATCCACCAAGTAGCTTGGCAAACTTCATTTTTTCTTCACTAGAAAATTGGGCACCTATTTTAACATTCTTTGGAGAATTGGGTGTCCCAATGTTCAAAGAGATGGTTTCACCCACCTTCCACTTAACACATAGCTTGTACAGTTGGCTTTTCTCGTGTCTTAGGAAAGTACAGACACTTTCCGCAGGTACTCAAAGAATTGGCAACCTTAAACCATTTCCGGGACTCATTCTCAAGCCTTCTTCCATTTAGAAACTTGACCTATAGGGGAATCCACTCATAAGTATCACTTTCCATCTCATTTCCCCCTAGGGTCACATGGGATTCCCCCTTGAGGTGATCGCTTCACCTCTAAAGTGATGGGAGTACCTATATAAGGTGACAGTGGGTAGGTATTCTCCTAGTTGTCGCAATCTTATGGATTGGGTCGTGATTTTCCCTACCTACAATTTGTGCGATAACATGAACCATTGTCAGAAACAACATCAAAGGGACCATCCAGTAACAAACCAAAGGAAGAATTCAACAAATTAATGCCTGAAGAATTCTCATCAAAAACCACATTTCTTCTCATGATAATGATTGTTGTTTGATAGGGTCAAACAATCGATAGGCTTTGGATTCTTTGGAGTAACCCATCATGATGTAAACATGACTCTTTGCATCCAATTTATTCCTATAAACATCTATAATATGAGCCTAAGAAACACATTCAAAGACTCGAAGGTGACCAAATGATGGATTCTTTCTGCACCATCTCTTGACTAGAGTCACGGAACTGACATCTCTAGTCAGAATACGATTTAGGAGATAGTTGGCATAGTAAACAACTTCAGCCCAAAAACAAGTCGACAAATCTTTGGCCTGTAACAAACAATGAGCCATTTTGACCAATGTCTAATTCTTTCTTTTTGCTATGTCGTCTTGTTGAGGAGTATGAGGGACAAAAATCTGCTAAGCAATACCAAAATGAGCAAGGTATTCTTCAAACGATCATTCACATACTCTCCACCATTATCAGATCTCAAGCACTTGATAGGTTGACCGCATTGCTTCTCATCTAATGCCCTAAATTCCTTGAATTTTTCAAAGATGCGACTCTTATTTTTCAAGAAATAAACCCAAGTATATATATATATATCATCGATAAAGGTCAAAATAAACTTTGCACCTACTAAGGAGGGTTGATTAATACAATGAATATCGTTGTGAATAATCTCTAGAAGATTTTGCGCTTACCACGCTTTTCCAGTGTCAAAAGGTGTCTGATGATGCTTTCCTAGCACAAATACTCTACAAATGTGATTAGGTGGAAGAACTCTAGGAATAACAACAACCATATTTTGTGTGACCATCAACTTCAGACTGCAGAAATTTAGGTGTCGATGTCATTCATATCAAATTCTGCTATGTTCGTCGGTCCGGGTAATGAGTAAAATTGGTCCAAGATTTGGCTGAGGTAGGTCACAAAGCCTATACAATCCATAGTTTGAGTTGAGAAATCCTTTATAAATAATCAAATTACCATTATTCATATCCCTAATGAAGAATCGATCTAGCAAAAACTCAACAATCTTACAAGTCTGTGTTAATTGTGACATTGACAAGAGGTTGCACTTAGATTAGGTATGTGATAGACATTCAAAATCCTTCCATGTCGACAAGGAAGATCACCATGACCGGTGATGGTGAGAGAAAAATAATCAGATACATAGATCTTTCGCTCGACAACTATATCCAAAGAATAGAATAGAGAAGCATATTTGGCCATATGATGAGTGCACTCAGAATCAAATACCCACTCATTCTTAGACGTGTGAGCAATCAACGCTTGAGAGGCTTCGACTTGGAAGGAAAAATTGTCTGTCGATTGATAGATAGCCGACACATCTCCTTCAAGATTCATAACCTTCACCTGTAAAACATTGTTCTTCCTCCACTAGTGTTTCTCCACATGTCTAGTCTTTCCATAGTACATGCATGTTTTCTTCTTTCAATTCTTTCAGGTGGATATTGGCTCATTAATATTCTATTTAGTTTTTTGGTCAAGACATTATTGTCTATGTACAAGAGCATCATAACTTCCTCTTTCCTTATACTTCATCTTTTCTTTTCCCTTGAGCAAGTGAGCTTGATGTTTAGCACCAAGCTTCCCTTCATCAAGTAACCTGTGTTAATCATTAATCAGTAAGCCAAAGAAAGTATCAAAGGTATAATCCTTACCATTTTTTTGTGTTCCTGCTAATTGGTTTGGAACATGGAACATAAGACGTCAAAGGGTGTTCTTAGATTCATCAAGACCAACTTGATGAGTTGTCTATGTTTCTTATGATAATTCTTCCCACATTCGTCCAATTTTAATTGTAGTTCTTTAACACATGCCAAATAGTCCTCAATCCTTTCAAAGGAATGCAAATCAAGATATATCAACTCTTTCTCCAATTGCATAACTTGACTTTCATAGAATTTGTCAAATAAAGAGTTCATCTTCTTCTAGACTTCATGAGGACAATCAATCCCGCTTGTATGAAAGGAAATCTCTTGATAAATGTGGTCATGATGACCCAAACAACCTCGTCTTTATTTTCATTGATGACAAACTTCACTTGGTCATCCTTCAGATCTAGAATGTGTCCTTCATATACCTCCAGAGCCCTTTGGTCTTCAACAAAGTCTCCATATCTAGTGCCAAATAACATAATTGAGTCCATTCAAAATAACATGATCAGTATTGGAAGCCATCTTTGATATCCTACAGATCTGATGATCCAAACAGGTTACAGTAAACAAATAACTAGCCTAAAGTCAATCATTATAATATCTGACTCAACAATATTTACAAACAATAGGCGAGATCAAAACCAAACACTTTGATACCATGTTGGGGACTGGATGTAACACTAAAAGGAACAACAACACAATTTGCAGAAAAATGAAGAGTAATAAAATTCAAATAAGATTGGTGGTTATTGAAGACATCATTGCAACAATTAAGCACATAAGATTCTGATAAGAACATCATAATCCATGATAGAAATAAAGATCACTTATTGATCACACACATATAGATTGACCCATAGGGTCCTTTATTTATAGTTTATGGATCTAACCAATTTCCTTGAAATTGGGGAGATCTTGTCCACATATAACTGTCAGTGGTTGGAACAAATTCCAGCACATCTACGTTGTTGCATTAGTTAGTTGACTTACTAGGTTGACCCGACCATCCAGTCATCCAACGCGTAGTTGATTGTCGGCTAGTTGATCCATAAACCGATTATCTCTGACCAATAGTCGATTATCCGACCGACTGTCTCCAACGACTAATCGAATGACTGATCGACTGTCTCCAATAAAAGTGATATGAACCATCAAAACCTGAGATTCCAACATTTAGGACATATAAACAACATTTTCCTTTTAACTCTTATTATTAATGATAAGTACAAAAGAGTGAGATAATTCATGATATTTATCTTTTAATTCATATCATTAATTATTTAATCGGATGGTTGTAAAGAGAATTAAATTTAATGATTATCCATTTCAATAATAATTTGATATATTTAAAATATGTTAAGGGACTTGATAAATAATTTGATATTTTAAAAATATGTTAAGGGACTTGATAAATTTAAAATCTTAAGGGAGGTTTTTAATTTTTTCTAAAAAATATAAGGAAGCCTAACAATAATGTTCTAGTAGTAGAACTTATTGCACCTAGAGAAGAATTGTAGTATAATTATAAATTAAATAAAAGGATTATAGGATTTGTATGCTAATATACTTGAATTAAGAGGAGTTAAAAATAATCTTAAAAAGTGGGATAGAAAAGAAAAAAGTTGTTTAATAGATTAAAGTAATTAAGAAGTTATATAAAAATATGATAAAAATAGATAATACATGTTAAATAAACAAGAACAATATGTAGACAATTTCAATAGAGAAGAGGAGACCAAACTATAAAACTATTTGAAATTTAACATCATATGGCATGGGAAACACTTAATACCACAACTAACAACTATCTCACATGGGTTGAGATGTGAAACAAGGAGATGGGAACAATGTCACAAATCATGGGAGGAAATGTCATCTTGAGTACGTGAAAATAAGGAGATAAAAAACGAGCAACACTTTCTACTACATTGTGTGGCGTACATGAAAATCAAAGAGAGATCAAATTTGCATATAAAAAATGGGAATCATTATTTCGAGGGGATTTGTTGATGCTTGAAATGATAAATCAAACAACTGACATTTTGAACACACTTGAGAGACTAACAACAAGAACTGGGAAATCATCACCTGAATATTTATAACCCCTTAAGTCACCTATAATCTTATAGAATTCCTCATGAAGAATACAATTATTAGATAAAGAAAAAATATATAAAATTTATTATTCTTGTTGAAACCAAAATCCTCTTTGTTATTTTTATCTTTTGTCTTATGATGATGATTAATGTCAAATGAGACCGGAATTGGTCTATCAAACCTTAAGAAAGGTAAAGGATTACTTAGATTTCTTTAGAATTTTATTTATGTGCTCAAAAATCATTAAGAGAAGCATTTTTAATCACCACCGTTTTGATGGTTTGGAAGGTTAGGAAGGTTGATATTGTGACAAATAATTTTAAATTGTGATTTTATTTGGGTATATGGAGGACACTCTAAGAGAAAGTGCTTTTCATCTTCAACCCTCTTAGTGTCATAAAGATGACAAATTCTTTTGTCCCACAACATTTTGGGAATTGTCCAATGCCCAGTTTCACTATGCATCTCATGAGAGTTTGTTCTTATTTTAGCAATGTCGATTTTTTTTCTTTATGTTACTCAAAACAAAGAGATAATTTTAATCTTCTAGAGTAGGGTTATTAGAGATATAAGGCTTACCCATGTAATAAAGTCACCTTAGTGACTTTAGGTTAAAATATTAGGGTTTTTGTCTTTTAAGGTTTTGGCCTCTCAAACTCTTTATAAGAGTGAGGACCCTCATTGTGATATTGTATCATTCAATAATTAGTGTTTATGGAGATCACATTTTCGGTATCATAACCCTACCCAGGGTTTCTTCAATTCTCATAATATGGTATTAGAGCAAGAGAACACCTAGGATTAGTCATTCAATGTCAATTGAAAGTGGATACAACAGTCGTCATTCGATTGAAGTCTAAAGCCACCATATTTGTCCATTGTTGCAAGGGAAGGGAGTCACATTATCATTGAGAAGCAATTGCCAAGTTTTTTATAAGCCACAAATTGAGTTGTAGTGCAAGTAAAGTCGTAGCCACAATTTTGGTTTAAGCCGCCACCAAATACAGAGCCATCATTGTATGGATTTCTAAGAAGCAACCATCGTATATAAATTGCATCCCGTGGTCAAGGGTACAATCGTTAGGATAAATCATTTAATCGCCAAATCATTGTACAACTACCAAAACTCCATAGAGAAACTAGAAATCATGCGTTCTACCTATCCATTTGCTAGCTGATATAAATCATACACCAACGTGCATGCAACCATACACCAACAAAGTTATTGAGTTTTTGTTTTTTAGTTTCAAAAAATTTATTTCCAGCGGTAATTATAATTTTTTAGTAGCAAAAAAAGATCAAATCTGATCATTCATGGAGATTCCATTAGAGAAGTACTCACGTTTCAATTTCCATACGTGGAAAGTAAATATCCAGATGCAATTAATAAATAAAAATATTTTGGGAATTGTCAAAGGAACTGAAGTAACACCTGTAGATCCAAACAAGTTGATAGAATGGTAGAGAATATATGATAAGGAAAAATCCATTATTTCCCTTTCCCTCTCAGATTCATAGCTATATTATGTAGATTTGGACAAACCATCTGAGGAGATATTGAAAAATATCAACAAGTTATTTGGGGCACAAACAATGAATGTGAAATTTTCCCTGAAATTATAGTTATTCAGTTTTAAGATGCCAGCTGAAGCCACTATGTCAATCCAGGTCAAGGATCTAAGATATATTATCAAACAACTTGCATAAGTCAAGGCAGTAGTTGATGTGGATGATGCCAAGTCTATTCTCCTGAATGGTTTACCGCCAAAATACAATAGTGCTATCTTTACCCTAAGTCAACTACCTTCACAAAGTTTGGACAAAATGATTGCAACATTGCTAGAAGAAGAAAAGAGAACCATTGAAGGTGATAGCCAACCAGAACTTGCATTCTATGCAAGAAACAATTGCAATAGATCAACAAAAAACAAAGAGGAAATATAATTCCACTATTGCAAGAAGTTGGGTCATACAACTTGGAATTGTAGACAGTGAGCCAATGACGCTCTTAATGGAAAGTTCAAAGATAGACAACATATAGTGAGTGTAGCCATGATTGAAGATCCACCGAATGTTGACAATGGTGAAGAATCTACTAAAAAAAGGGATTTTATGCATTTTAGGAAGTTCTCACTTTGAAGATGGGAAGAGATCACTTAACATCTCAAAATGAATTGTTGCCCAGTTAGTTCAGAAGTTGTGGATCTAGGGAAACATCCCTCATTAGTTGGAGAGACATGCATGTGGATTATAGTCTACTAGTGAGGTTACACGACATGCATGTAAATTATTTTCCAATAATTGACTTCGAGAGATTCATGATTCGAGATTTCAAGGAGGTGGAATCCATGAACTCGAGAATTCAACTCAATAGTTGCACTGTTACAAGGGTTATGAGGCATCTTGATGGATCTCAAACTGGTCTGGGCACTGTGTTAAAAGAAGAAGCTTCTAAAGGATGTTACTGATGTTTAATGTTCAGTTTATGTGTTTTATATTTAGTATATGTATTTGATTTCAATTTGTTATTTTTTCAGCACAATATGCCTTATGACCGGGTATTAGAGATATAAGGATTACCCATGTAATAAAGTCACCTGAGTGAATTTAGGTTAAAATATTAAGGTTTTCATCTTTTAGGGTTTGGGTCTCTCAAGCTATTTATAAGAGTGAGGACCCTCATTGTAATATTGTATTGTTCAATAATAATAACCTTTAGTGTTTATGGAGATCATGTTTTTGGTATCATAACCCTACCTAGGGTTGCTTTGGTTCTCGTAATAAGGGTTGACCACCTCCTTATAATATCTTAATATATTTTATCCTCTAATTCTTTATTGCACCATAGACTCTCCTTAAATTTAGATGCAATAATATTTTTAATATTATCAATATTTTGCAGGATGACTTCTTCCTTTATTTCCCAATGATTTAGCCAAGACTTGACATATTTATGCCATCCTCGCTTGAGCTACAGGTGGTTTTGGCTGGAGTTTGAAGTAATTTTGGGGAGCCTCTTTTCGTCCATGTTGTTTATCTTATTCTTGTACATTAAGTACCTGATAATAGCCATGTTCTCAATGGGGGAAAGACTTACTTCTATGAGGAGGATAGGATAGGGTGTGTTGACTTTAATTTTGAGATTCTAAATTATAAAATACTTTTGGATCTACTCTATCTTTCTCTAGGATTCTCTAGAGACACTGCATCCCCAAAATTCACATCCATATGAGATAACAAGAGTGAAGAGAGTCTCAAAGAATATATTTTTCTTATCTGATAGCCAAATGTCCACTAATTTACAATTTTTTTAAGCCCACAATAAAATTTCCATCCTCCATTTACCCTTTTCTCAATGCAATAGTTCAAATTGAGCTTGTAATGAATATTGATTCTAAGATATTTGTATGAAGACACTTCCTCCAAGTTGTTGTTGTCATATATGAAAGTATCATTGGTGATATTTTTGGATTTAATTATCATAAACTTTGTTTTGTCAATGTTCATAGTCATACCCATACTAGATAAAAACTCCTTGAGAATTGTTAGTTGCTTACTAAGGTCATAGAGAATTCTTGTCATAAGAACAATATCATCAGTGTAAAGAAGAAGGATGATGACTATACCAAGGAAATTTGGGCTAATACAACTTGCATCTTCCAAACAATCTTCTAACTTGTCAATATATATGCCAAAAAGGGTAGGGGACAAAGGATAACCTTGCTTGACTCCTATATTATAGTTAATTTCTTTTGACCAACCCTCGGTGTTCCTAAATTTGTAAATAACGTTCTTATACAACCTTATCGCCATAACTCTCAAATCAAAAAGAAATTTTCATTGTTCTAACCTATTCCAAAAATTAGTACCTTTCATGTTTTTGATTATTTGTTTTTATAACAAAATAATTTAATAATCTAATTTTAAGGTCACGACCAAGCTAGACACCAAATTCGTGTACGATACCCCTTTGTTTATGGGACAAGGTACCCCTCTCTGTGCAATTGTTTGACTACTAACATCTACAGAGGTGTACATACCCTACCCCCCTCTGGATTTGAACGTGTGACCTCCTAGGAGGAAACACATCTTCTTAACCATTAAGCCCACTCAAATAAGAATAAAATCTAAAAAATAATCAATATAAAAAAATTGTTATGAAAAATGCTTCTGTTAATATTTACTTCGTTTAAGCCTTTTTATTATTCTTTTGTATAATGAAACATTGCAAATATATCAACAAAAGTTGAATAAAAAAAGGATAAATCTAAAGGTATAGACTAAATATCAAATATATTTTTGTTCATATAAAATGTTTTTTATTAAAACTATAATGAACAAAAGTTCAACATTTTTCACTTATTTTACTTATTGATGTTTTTGGAACCATATAAAACAAGTGTTGCATGGCAACTTAGTCCACGCCGGACAAGTTTTATGATCTGGATAGTTATATCCATATGTTATCTGGAAGCGAACATTAGTCCTGTAAGAAGTATTTTGTCTAAACATTCATCGATTGGCCACTTTTAAGTCCCCACCTATGAGAAAATAAAAGATAGATGTGCGATATGACTTACCATGAGATGCAAATGTTGACACACCCACCATCCTTTGCAAGGACCGAAGCATTCCCATCATTTGGTGTGATGGTGTTTTTGGTCTACCCCTGGATGGTCATTGTCGTGGAATCCCCACTCGCATCCATGGCCTGAATAGAACATGCAGGGTTGGCCAACAATTTCTTTTGTTTGCGAATTGGACTCGTCGCGTGAAGTTTTAATTGTATTTGTCGTCAGAATCTGGTACGTATGAATGACCTCAGTTTTCTGGAAAACTTTAAATGCAAAGCTCCCTCACTTTCTGCCAAATATCAAATGTGATATGTATTTCATTAATTAACGTTTTGGTGTCATGGAATTGGAAAAAGGTTAGGGTTATCCCTGCTTTGTTTTGAGTGACGAACAATCAGTGCCAACCGTGACATAATAATCCGACATGGACAAGAAATAGCCATCGATCGAGTTGGAGTAGCTGAATTAGGATGTTTAGATAGAGATTTAGTTTAATCTAAACTTTAAAGGCTTTGGTGCATCAAATCCCTTGTAGAATAATTAGGAATAACTCACACGTTGCAACAATTTTCAGAGTTTTAGCTGGATGGCCTGGAGTTGAGGCTGGATTAATCTTTGCAGTACAAATTTTTATCATCGTGATGTATTTCAAGGCGCACGGTGAATTAAGAGGTAAAACATTTTTTCCCTCAATTAGGGCATATAAAATTTGAAAATTGAGAACATTGCAAACAAATCTTTAGCGGAAATATTCGAAAGACAAGTTGTTTGCATTTACCGTTTCCTAAAATTCATACATTGTTAATAATATAGATTTTATTATTATTATTAATACATTATTAACAGGAAAAAATATAAGTTATTATTATTTTACATGTGGTTCATGGCGCCGAAGAACNATATTTTATCCTCTAATTCTTTATTGCACCATAGACTCTCCTTAAATTTAGATGCAATAATATTTTTAATATTATCAATATTTTGCAGGATGACTTCTTCCTTTATTTCCCAATGATTTAGCCAAGACTTGACATATTTATGCCATCCTCGCTTGAGCTACAGGTGGTTTTGGCTGGAGTTTGAAGTAATTTTGGGGAGCCTCTTTTCGTCCATGTTGTTTATCTTATTCTTGTACATTAAGTACCTGATAATAGCCATGTTCTCAATGGGGGAAAGACTTACTTCTATGAGGAGGATAGGATAGGGTGTGTTGACTTTAATTTTGAGATTCTAAATTATAAAATACTTTTGGATCTACTCTATCTTTCTCTAGGATTCTCTAGAGACACTGCATCCCCAAAATTCACATCCATATGAGATAACAAGAGTGAAGAGAGTCTCAAAGAATATATTTTTCTTATCTGATAGCCAAATGTCCACTAATTTACAATTTTTTTAAGCCCACAATAAAATTTCCATCCTCCATTTACCCTTTTCTCAATGCAATAGTTCAAATTGAGCTTGTAATGAATATTGATTCTAAGATATTTGTATGAAGACACTTCCTCCAAGTTGTTGTTGTCATATATGAAAGTATCATTGGTGATATTTTTGGATTTAATTATCATAAACTTTGTTTTGTCAATGTTCATAGTCATACCCATACTAGATAAAAACTCCTTGAGAATTGTTAGTTGCTTACTGAGGTCATAGGGAATTCTTGTCATAAGAACAATATCATCAGTGTAAAGAAGAAGGATGATGACTATACCAAGAAAATTTGGGCTAATACAACTTGCATCTTCCAAACAATCTTCTAACTTGTCAATATATATGCCAAAAAGGGTAGGGGACAGAGGATAACCTTGCTTGACTCCTATATTATAGTTAATTTCTTTTGACCAACCCTCGGTGTTCCTAAACTTGTAAATAACGTTATTGTACAACCTTATCGCCATAACTCTCAAATAAAAAAGAAATTTTCATTGTTCTAACCTATTCCAAAAATTAGTACCTTTCATGTTTTTGATTATTTGTTTTTATAATAAAATAATTTAATAATCTAATTTTAAGGTCACGACCAAGCTAGACACCAAATTCGTGTGCGATACCCCTTTGTTTGTGGGACAAGGTACCCCTCTCTGTGCAATGGTTTGACTACTAACGTCTATAGAGGTGTACATACCCTACCCCCCTCTGGATTTAAACATGTGACCTCCTAGGAGGAAACACATCTTCTTAACCATTAAGCCCACTCAAATAAGAATAAAATCTAAAAAATAATCAATATAAAAAAATTGTTATGAAAAATGTTTCTGTTAATATTTACTTCGTATAAGCCTTTTTATTATTCTTTTGTATAATGAAACATTGCAAATATATCAACAAAAGTTGAATAAAAAAAGGATAAATCTAAAGGTATAGACTAAATATCAAATATATTTTTGTTCATATAAAATGTTTTTTATTAAAACTATAATGAACAAAAGTTCAACATTTTTCACTTATTTTACTTATTGATGTTTTTGGAACCATATAAAACAAGTGTTGCATGGCAACTTAGTCCACGCCGGACAAGTTTTATGATCTGGATAGTTATATCCATATGTTATCTGGAAGCGAACATTAGTCCTGTAAGAAGTATTTTGTCTAAACATTCATCGATTGGCCACTTTTAAGTCCCCACCTATGAGAAAATAAAAGATAGATGTGCGATATGACTTACCATGAGATGCAAATGTTGACACACCCACCATCCTTTGCAAGGACCGAAGCATTCCCATCATTTGGTGTGATGGTGTTTTTGGTCTACCCCTGGATGGTCATTGTCGTGGAATCCCCACTCGCATCCATGGCCTGAATAGAACATGCAGGGTTGGCCAACAATTTCTTTTGTTTGCGAATTGGACTCGTCGCGTGAAGTTTTAATTGTATTTGTCGTCAGAATCTGGTACGTATGAATGACCTCAGTTTTCTGGAAAACTTTAAATGCAAAGCTCCCTCACTTTCTGCCAAATATCAAATGTGATATGTATTTCATTAATTAACGTTTTGGTGTCATGGAATTGGAAAAAGGTTAGGGTTATCCCTGCTTTGTTTTGAGTGACGAACAATCAGTGCCAACCGTGACATAATAATCCGACATGGACAAGAAATAGCCATCGATCGAGTTGGAGTAGCTGAATTAGGATGTTTAGATAGAGATTTAGTTTAATCTAAACTTTAAAGGCTTTGGTGCATCAAATCCCTTGTAGAATAATTAGGAATAACTCACACGTTGCAACAATTTTCAGAGTTTTAGCTGGATGGCCTGGAGTTGAGGCTGGATTAATCTTTGCAGTACAAATTTTTATCATCGTGATGTATTTCAAGGCGCACGGTGAATTAAGAGGTAAAACATTTTTTCCCTCAATTAGGGCATATAAAATTTGAAAATTGAGAACATTGCAAACAAATCTTTAGCGGAAATATTCGAAAGACAAGTTGTTTGCATTTACCGTTTCCTAAAATTCATACATTGTTAATAATATAGATTTTATTATTATTATTAATACATTATTAACAGGAAAAAATATAAGTTATTATTATTTTACATGTGGTTCATGGCGCCGAAGAAC
>JZKD02S1108653.1:0-13024 GCA_000966675.3 Picea glauca | reverse complement strand
GAATAAATGTTGAATGCTAATTGATGAGTTTTTGTGCAAGAGGGCAGTTTTGGGAAAAAGAGCCCCACACTCATTCACCCCCCCCCTCTAAGTGTGGTAGGTGTGTCCAACAATTCCCAAGCAGGAACTCCATCACCTTGTTCTGATTAACACACTTTCATGAAAACATTAATGCATAGAAGACTAACTCTATCTAACAGAGAACAGGACCCTTAATTCCTTCCATTAGGCAGGAACCTTTAGCACCAGTCTCTGATTAACACACTCAGGAAATAATTGACTACTTCTAACAGAGAACAGAACCCTTAATTCCTTCCTTTAAGCAAGAACCTTTAGCTCTAGTCTCTGATTGGCACATAATAATTGAAAGCTGACTAATTCTATAGAGAACAGGACCCTTAATCCCTTCCTTTAAGCAGGAACCTTTAGCTCTAGTCTCTGATTAGCACACTCAGGAAAATAATTGACTACTTCTAACAGAGAACAGAACCCTTAATTCCTTCCTTTAAGCAGGAACCTTTAGCTCTAGTCTCTGATTGACACACAATAATTGAAAGCTGACTAATTCTATAGAGAACAGGACCCTTAATCACTTCCTTTAAGCAGAAACCTTTAATACCATTCTCTGATTAACACACTCATGAAAATAATTGAAAGCTGACTAATTCTACAAAGAACAGGACCCTTAATCCCTTCCTTTAAGCAGGGACCTTTAGTACCAGTCTCTGATTAACACACTCATAAATCCATCACACAAGATTGTTAATTAAAATGATTATGAACTTTATGAAAATAATGTAACATTCAATAAAACAAAGTTCTTAACAAGACAGAGTTCAGTAGTGTTTCAGCAAAGCATAATTCATTAAAAGTAGTGTTTTAGCAAGACAAAAGTTAATCAAGGCATAAACAAAAATCACACTAACACACTATAAAACTAACGGGTGAATCTTGTGAAGAAGGTGGGCCCTCCCTTCTCACAAGATTCCCCTGAGATGAAAAGGTCTAGAGAAGGATGCTCAAAACAATCTTTTATTCATCTATCAATGTATCATATTACAATCTGAAAATGAAGTACGTCCTTCTCTCTGAAAATTTCTTAGTACAAAAACTGGATCACTTCGAATGGTGATTTCCTCTTAGTTAAAGAGGAGAATCCCTTCGGTACAATTGATCAACAAATTACAGGTGTATATCTGGGTCCTATTCTTAGTCGGATCGACTTTCTAAACTGGAATAGGATGTCCTAGTCTCCCGCAACAGAATGCTATTACGAATGTTGAATGAGGTGTTGCTGTTATGGCTGGAGTGACAGTTTCTTGTTGTTGCTGCATGTTGTTTCGGCACCGCAAATCGCGGGATGTTTCAGCCACGGGATTTGTGCTCTTGACTGTTTCAGCATTCTCATGTAGCATCGATGGTTGGTGCTTGGCTCACGGTGCAACTGTTGTAGAGTTGTTGTTGACCGCTGACTGTGTAACGACTTCCTTTGTGTTTCAACATCATCGGTCCTGGGCTGTGTAATGACTTCCTCTGTGTTTCAGCATCGTGACCATGAACTATGTAATAGCTTTCTTAGCATCGTAGATCATGAACTGTGTAATAGCTTATGTGTTTTAGCATCGTCGACCATGCACTGTGTAACAGCTTCTGTGTTTCAGCATCTGCGACCCTGGACTGTGTAACAACTTCTATGAATTGTTGTTTCAGCAACAGGCCTCAAATGCTAATCTGCAGTTTGAACTGTTTCAGCAACAGGCCTCAAATGCTAATCTGCAGTTTGAATTGTTTCAACACTTATACATTTCTAATCAATGGTTAAGTATGAGAGTGATGTAAAATATTATGCAAAACAGATTAAACGTATAGTAATGAGAAGGGACGTTGTATACCTTTGGAATAATAAGATAAAGTGCTAATATGGATTTAAATGTGAGTGAACAAGAGTGTAAGGGTGGCAAAAAGTATGGGAAAAAAGGTACATTGTGTGGTCCTAACATCCCCCCAAACTCAAGGTGTTGCATTTCCTCAGGCAACTTCACTCTGAATCAGAGCCTGAATACCGACTCTGAGTGTGTAAGTTACTCAAGCAGTAGCTGTGGGAGGTACTGTCCATTGGCGCTCTGAACCCTTGGACCCGTTGTAACCTTTGCCAAGCTGTTGTTTCTATCTTCTTAGGTAGCTTATAATGGATTTGATATCTTTCTATTGGCAACCATAGGATAGGAAAATAAAACCGGTACCCTATCCAGCTTTCAGCACATTTCTGAACACACTGGATGTAGTTAGGTACCCTGGAGATTTCTACCTCAAGGTTAGTGGGGCTAAAAGGATTGTATTCCTGTCTTTTCTCAGTGGATTACTGCCAAAACAAGTTATTTTCCTGGAGGGCAGCAATCTCTATGGATCTGATGAAGTGATGACAATCCTGAAGCACTGTTGATTGTAGATGTTGAACATGTTCAGCCATACCTGGTTTCTTTAAGAACTGATAATATTCTGTGACAAAGGTGGCTACATTCTGTGGTTTTGGTCTTATCCAGAGAAGGCGGTTGTCTTCATTGTGCTTGGCAGCCATGAATTCATCTTTCCAAATGATCTGATTGTGGAGAAAGGAAGTAAATGCCCGTATCTGGATGTCCCCTACAAGAGGATTAAGGTTCAACTGCCTATTCTCAGGGATGGCCTCGTTATGAAAATATGCCTCACAGAGGAGGTGTTGATCCCTAGCATATGTTTCTGTAAAGGTTTTGACAAAATCTGTTGGGTGTAGTACTGCATGGGGTTTTCCTTCTGTGATTGATTTGATCTGAAACCATGTGAGTCGTTCCATAAGGAACAAGGAGTAGTTGCTAGATGGTTTCCTTGTAGCCAATAGCTTTTGTGTTAGGTTAAATACCAGGGCCAATCTGCCTTTCAATTCTTTGTTTTGTTTCTTCAGAGCACGAGCTTCCTGACGTGTCTGCTCTAAAGCTTCCCAATTTGAGTAGGTATGATTTATCTAGACTTGTCTGTATTCTTGCAGGCTTTTAGCCTGTGTTGCAGCATACTCTTTCTTCCATTTTTGTATTACTACCTTCTCATCCCATGGTTGAGTCTATGTTTCAGCGTTGCAAGTAGTGGGGTGAGGTAAGGTCTGAGTAGATTGTTCCACGAAAGTGTGGAGATTGATCTGACTGGGAGGTGTAAATTCCTCCATAGGAATTGTCTGTACAACTTTGTTGACAAAAGGAGGGGCTTCATTTGTTGCAATGCAGGGCTCATTCTTAATCTTGGGAGGTCCTACTGGTTCTTGTTTTTCAGCTGTAGCTGGTTCTTGTGTGACAGCTATAGCTGGTTCTTGTGTAACAACAGGTTCTTCCTTTTTGACTTCAAAAGTTGAAGGAGTAGGAGAAGCTCCTGATATTGGGACTTGAATTACCTTATAGCCTGCTTGATAGTAAATATCCCCACATTGACAACACATATATTCTTTACACAGGCTCTCTGTAGTCCCCTCTGACATGGTTGATGTACGAGCTAGGGTGTACAAATTTAGTTCCTTCTCGTATGCTTCCTTTGCCCTGGCTAGTTCTTACTTGTATGCTTCCTTTGCCCTGGCTAGTTCTTACTTGTATGCTTCCAATTCAGACTTTAAAAACTCATTTTCTTTCAAGACAGAGGCCATTGTTTGTTCTAGTTGAGGGATGACTGGTTCTTGTGTGGCAGTCACAGCCTCACTAGCTAGTTCTTGTGGAGCAACTACATGAATGGCAGCTGATTCTTGTGTTTCAGCTTCTTGATGTAAGGAAAGTAACGTTGCAGCACCCTGGACTTCTGATTCCTGTATCTCAGTGTCAATATCAGCAGTTGGTTCTTGTGTTTCAGCCGTAGCTGGTTCTTGTGTGGCAGCTATGGTTGGTTCTTGTGTTTCATCCACTGAATGAGTAGTTGGTTCTTGTGTTTCAGCTACTGAATGGGTAGCTAGTTCTTGCGTTTTAGCTACAGAATGGGTAGCTGGTTCTTGTGTTTCAGCTACAGACTAGGTAGCTGGTTCTTGTGTTTCAACTATTTTATTTGAGACAACTGATGTCGCAACATTCTGGGCATCTGGTTCTTGTGTTTCAGTGCCCGTAGGTGGAGTAGGCAAAGATTCTAGGATTTGAGAGGTTGGAGGTGTACGGGGTATTAGTCGGATGTGTTGGGGGTCTAGGGTGGTGGTAATAATAGCTAGTCTTGTTGAGGCCCGTGTTCGTTTTCTTTGTAAGAAGGGCGGAAAGAAGGGAATTTTTCATTTACAAGAGGATTTTTCCTCAATGATGGGGCAGGGGGGATTGTCCGGCTCAGAGTCATCGCTCAGAATATGAAGGGCGGAAGTGGATGATTCTGGTAAAGTATGAGGCGAGCTTGGTATGGCAGGGGGGTCAATTGGACTGATTGGTTATGTGGGTGGGCTATTGGGTACTTCTGGAGAGTCTGGGGGGTTTTGCGGTTGCTGCTCTTGGATGTTTTCAGGAATTTCAGCAGCTCTTTGGGGGTTTATAGGTGGGTTGTTTAGTGGAGGGTTTTGTTGGGAAAACCCCCTTTGGATGAGAATTTGGACAAGACGGTGATTGGTGAGTGAAAGGGTGGGATCTTTAGCCTTTCTGCAGTAATGTGCCATATTTTTCAGACAACCCAATAAATAATAAGGAATATTCACCCGTCTATTATGCCGTAAATGAATTAACAGAAGAAAGTCGTGCTGGTAAACTACCTGGTATCGGCCTTCGCAGGTTAGGTAATGTTTGACGAATCTTGAAACTTCCGTCCATGGGGGCGGCAATGAGCCAAGTTGAACACCTCGTCCTTTAAATTCAATTTGTTCTTCTGGCAAGAAGAAGTTCTGCTGGGCATTCCGAATGATATGTTTACGACTGAACATACGAATGTCGTTGGTAGGGAGGCCTGAGAGTTGTGCTATATCCTCTTCTGTTACTGAAATTCGGACCCCTTGAACAATAGAATGGTCTTCTTGAAGGTTTTGAGCGAATTGCAGGACTTGTTGTTCTTCATACCCCTGTAGTCTCTGAACATAATCGAGCCTTCCTGCCTGTTGAAAGATTTGATAAGCTACTGGATAATGTTCTAACAACGTTGTCGTGGCGGGTTCGTTCTGTATAACAGAGCCTCCCATAGCTACCAGCTCGGTAGAGTACAACGTCAAAGAGTTTGAGTAACAACTTCTGTGCAGAGTGAGTTTTCCAAGCGACGGTATGCAAAATGTGGTCAAATACGCAAAAGGGTGGTAAAATAGGAATGGCAGTGGTGAATTCGTGTGGAATGATAGTATAGAAGATTTGATGTGTCCTCCTCTCCCGTCAAGTGCGGCTAATAATGATTGCACTCGAGTGGTCATAATGATTTAGAATCTTCTCATTAACTATAGATTAACTGTATTACATAAAATTTACACACCTCACCTTACCTTTTGATTCGTTCTGCAAACAAAATATCATGCATGTTCATGGTAGTTCTGCAGTAATCGTGGCAGAGACTTTTGATTTATTAGATGAATTGTATCAAGGATTTGCTGACTGGAGGGACAAACTATAGTATGAGATCATAAAAGCTTGCTGACAGATGATGTTGAAAAGTTAGTGTTCCAACAACAGAAAACAACGAGGCGAAACAATTGTTGGACGGTGTTGTTTCGGTGATGAGAAAATGTGAAGAACTACTAAACAATGGTGTTTCAGCAATAAGAAAAATGGGGCGAAACAATTGCTGGACGGTGTTGTTTCGTCGCTGAAAGAAGTGAAGAATTTCTGGACTGTAGTGTTTTGGCAATAGGGAGAAGGTGAAAAATTGTTGTGAATGGTGTTTCAGCAATGGGGAAAGTGATGAAAAGTTGCTGACAATGGTGTTTCAACAACAGAAAGGAACGAGGCAAAGCAATTGCTGGACGGTGCTATTTCGTCTATGAGGAAATGGGGGAAAGTGGTAAAAGGTTGTTGAACAGTGATGGGTGAAAAAGGTGTGGGGTTAGCGGTGTTTCAGTAATGAAGAAAAGGGAACGAATTGCTGACAGTGGTGTTTCAGCAACAGAGGAAAGTCAAAAGTGCTGAACAGTGGTGTTTCAACAACAGAGGAAATTCAAAAGTGTTGAACAGTGGTGTTTTAGCATTGGAGGAAGCTTGTCTCTTTGAATTAAGATCGTCCTTTCCTATTAGCTTGTGCTTCGATCGGGGATCTACGAAAATTGATTGTAACATGGTATTTCTTGACAGGGATTATTAGTACATAAAATCTAATCTAACACTAAAAGAAATTAACTTAAAAGAATTAATTGCAATGAGGGTTAGAAACCCCCTCTAAGAAGAGGAAATGGGCGTCTTCCATGCATGTGGCCTTAAAATCTTCTTTGGAAATAGGGCGCTGGTACAGACAGAGTCGATGACCATTTACAAGTAACGGAGTTTTGGAGTCATCGATTGTGAGGAGCCTTACTGTTCTATTGGGGAAAACAGTGTCTACTTCGTAAGGTCCAAGCCATCTTGTACGCAGTTTCCCTTGAAATTCTTTGAACTGAGAGTCATATAGTAGGGCCCAATTACCTTTTTGGAACTGCCTGTTTTTTATAGTTTTGTCATGCCATTTTAATCTTTGCTGTTGAATTATGGTTGTCTGCTGAATGACATCTAATCTTTTCTCCTCCAATTCATTAAGCTGTTGTAACCTGGCTATCTGTGCATCGGTTAAATCAAGGTTGATAGCTAAAGCAGTCCTTAAGGTTTTTATCTCAAATTCCACAGGAAATACAACACTCTTTCCATAAACTAATTCATAGGGAGAGAATCCTATAGTATTTCTCCAGGCAGTTTTGTAGGCCCATAATTCTTCGGGGAGCCTGTAGGACCAGTCCTTTCTATTTTCCTTCACTATTTTTGTGAGAATGGCCTCTATTACTTTGTTTGTGCTTTCCACCTGTCCATTGGCTTGGGGGTGGTATGTTGTAGTCATTCTATGCTGGATATGATAGTCTTGAAGGGTGGCTTTGAAACCATGAGAAGTGAAAGGAGGTCCTCCATCTGTAACTAATTCTCTTGGCACTCCAAATCTGATGAAGATGTCTTTAAATAAGAAATTTATAACTGCTTCTTCGGTCACTCTGTGAAGTGCTTTGGCTTCCACCCATTTAGTCATGTAGTATGTGCAGACCACTATATAAACTTTTTGATTGGATGGAGGGTTGATGGGTCCTACAAAGTCTAAGGCCCATCTTTCAAATGGTTCAAGTACTATATAGGGGTTTAATGGCATTTCATCTCTCCTACTCTTTGGCGGCTATCATAGGCCCCGACATATTTCTTTGCATCTTTGAAGAGTGAGAGCCAATAGTACCCCATTCTGAGAATCTTATGTGTTGTTCTCTGATCAACAAAATTCCCTCCACAAGGGCCATCATGACAAGATTTTAGTAGATCATAAACCTCATCTTCTGTAATGCACCTTCGGATTTCTTGATCAGGTCCTGTATGGAAAAGACACCCACTTATCCAACTATACCGAGCACTATGATGAATGATGCTTCTTTTCTCTCGGTGAGATAGGTGTGGTGGTAACTTCCCTGCAACCAAGTAATTAGCAATGTCTTCATACCAAGGTGAGTGAGCAGAAACTGCAAATAGATATTCATCAAGAAAGGAATCATCTACTCGGGTATTATCATCAGGTGTCAACCGAGAAAGGAAATCAGCAACTACATTCTCTTTTCCTGGTCTATCTACATTGTAATATCAAATTCTTGCAATAATAGTAGCCATCTGGTGACTCTAGAATTTGTGATAGGTTTGTTCATTAAGTATTTGATAGCTGAGTGATAAGTATGGACGAAAGTAGAATAGCCAGTAATGTAATGTCTAAATTTATTAATGGCGTAGATAACTGCTAAGAATTCCTTCTCGGTGACTATGTAATTGAGTTCAGCAAGACTCATATTCTTGCTGATGAAATAGATAGCATAAGGGAGATGATTTTCTTCTTGTCCCAAGATAGCTCCTATTGCAGTATCTGAAGCATCGGAGGATATATGAAAGGGAAGTGTCCAATCAGGTCCTCTAAGAATAGGAGCTGTAGATAACTGATTTTTAAGTGTATTAAATGCTTCCTGGCAAGAATTAGTCCATTTGAATTCAACATTTTTCATCAGTAACAAAAGCAGGGGAGAAGCTATTTTGGAAAAAAAATTGATAAATCTTCTATAGTATCCAGCATGTCCTAGAAAACTTCTTACCTCTGTTTGGGTTTTAGGAGTAGGAAGATCCTTAATGATTTGTATCTTGGATGGGTCTACTTGAATTCCTTGAGATGAGATAAAATGTCCAAGCACTATTCCTTCACTCATCATCATATGACATTTTTCTGTGCTTAAGGAGAGTTGGACTTGTATGCATCGTTTAAGTACTTTCTCAAGGTTTTGTAGTGCTTCTTAAAAAGAAACCCCATAAGGAGTAAAGTCATCCATAAAGATTTCCATAGAGTCATTAAGCATATCAGAAAAGATTCCTAAAAATGCTCTTTGGAAGGTTGCTGGTGCATTACATAGTCCAAATGGAAGGACTCTATAAGCAAAGCTTCCCCAAGGGCCAGTAAAAGTGGTTTTATCTTGATCTTGAGGTGCAATTTTGATCTGGTTATACCCATTGAAACCATCTAAAAATGAGAAAACTTTCTTCCCTGACAAATTATCTAACACTTGATCAATGAATGGTAATGGAAAGTGATCTTTTTGAGTGGCTTTATTTAAAGCTCTATAATCCACACATACTCTCCATTTCCCATTTTTATTAGGAACTATTACCAATGGGGAAACCCATTCATTGTCTGATATAGGATAAATAAACCCTGCATTGAGGATTTCTCTTAAATTCGGGTTCATTCGTCGCTGAGATTGGTAGATTGGCCGACAATATTCCTTAATATATATTCGATGAGTACATAATTCGGGAGAAATTCCTTTCATATATGNAGTGGCTTTATTTAAAGCTCTATAATCCACACATACTCTCCATTTCCCGTTTTTCTTAGGAACTATTACCAATGGGGAAACCCATTCACTGTCTGATATAGGATAAATAAACCCTACATTGAGGATTTCTCTTAAATTCGGGTTCATTCGTCACTGAGATTGGCAGATTGGCCGACAATATTCCTTAATATATATTCGATGAGTACATAATTCGGGAGAAATTCCTTTCATATCTGTGTAATCCCATGCGAATGCTTCTTTATTTTCCAGAAGTAACTTCATTAATTGTTGTGTTTCAACATCTGTCAGATTAGGGTTTATGTTTAGTGTTTTGCCAGGTTCAATTTCTACTGGTATGCTTTTAGAGGAGATGGTGTTAGATGTTTGAAGTGGGCTTTCTGAGTTGAGGTTTTCTTGATTATCAGACTGCATCAGTGCAGTTAGTTGGCTATGAGTTTCTGGAGTCACAGAGGAGGGTTCACAAATAAAATTATTAATTACTTCATCCTCGGTAGAGTCTTTCAGGTTTAGAGCTTGTCCGATAGTCAAAATGGGTTGAGTAGGTTGATCATCGAAATCTACCCATACAGAATTATCATTATTAATCAGGGGTGTAGCGTGAGGGTAGAGGGTAAGTTGTTTAGTTTTGTAACCATTTGAAATTGTCATTGAAACTGATCTATAGCTGATAAAAACATCTGCTGTGGCTAGCCAAGGTCTACCCAAAATTAAAGGGTGGCCCCCCAACTTTGTTTTGGGTTGTAGTACCACAAAGTCAGCTGGATAATTCCAGGATTCTACAGAGATTCTGAGGTCTTCAATGACTCCTTCTGGTTTAATTGTCGATCGGTTAGCTAATTCGAGGATAGTTGGGGTGTCTCTGACTTCATTTTGCAGTTGTAGCAGTTGTAAGGTTTCCAGAGTCATGATATTGATAGTTGCACCTAGGTCTACCAGGACTCGAGGGATTATCATTTTTCCAACTTGCACTGAAACGGTAGGGTGGCCGAAATCACCATATTTAACTGGGGGAGTTTTACCTGACATTAGTGCAGACAAGTCTCCCATAACATGGACTGTAAGGGGATCCTTAATTTTCCTACCTGGCTTTTTAACACAAATGTCTCGCATCGTCCTGGCATAGATTGGTACGTCTCGGAGTGCTTGTAGTAGAGAAATTTTGACATATAAATTTTGTAATTCCCCTAGAAGATTGAAGGTTGGTGGCTCAGGCGTTTTAGTCAAGGCTAAACGCTCAGGAAATGGTGGTTATGTTGTTTCAGCAGCATTGTTAGAGGATAATTGTACCTCTTCAAGTACATCATGATCTTTTGTTTCCTCTTTATCAGAAGAGGTAACATCAGCTATGGCAGGTTCCACTATTCTCCCAGATCGTAAATGAATATCGTTGCATTGCACAGGGAGAAGAGAAAGTGTAGGTTGGTTATAAATATCAATTCACTGCACAACTTTATTATTTGGGTTAGGGTTAGGTTGGACAGGTAGCTGGGGTCTCATCATTTGATTGTTAGGTGGAGTACCTGCTGGTAAGGAGAGTGGTTGCAGGAATTGAGACTGAGGTAATTGATTTTGGAAGGGGGGTTGTTGTCCTCTCCAATTTTGATTCCATTGATTCTGATATGGTTGTTGTTGTTGTGGGGGCCAAGGGGTCCACATTGATGGATCAACAAAGGGTAGGTTAGTTTGTTGCATGGGTGGGTAAGTGTGTTGCATGGGTGGGTAATTCATTTGATTAGTGTATTGCATTTGATTATAGGGGGGTTAACTGATTTGATTGAAAGAAGGATAATTATTCCAATGATTAGAAGATGCAAATGGCATGTTAGGATTCATACCTTGTCCTCGCGATTGGCATTGCCTTCTTTGTGTCAACAAATAGACAGCTTCAGCTTCTTCGTCCATTGTTTGTAATGTTTCCTTGATCCCTGGTAAAGATGGACATTGTTGAGTATCATGATCTTTATCATAGATGGTGCAGATTGACTTTTTTTCCAATGGACATTCTCTTCGTGGGTGCTTGTCTCTGCATTGAGAACAAAATATGGACAGGGTTGCTTCTGCTTCTTCTTGCTTCTTCTTAATCTGCAGGGTGTCAATTTGTGAGGCAAAAGAGCTTAACATTTCAGTTTTAAAACCTTCAAGTAAATTACCTATCTCGACTCTTGTTGCTCCCCCACTGACTGATTTTTGGAATCTTAAAAATGTGGTGTCCCTGCTGTTTGATCTATTTATTGAAGCTCCTCTTGAACATCTTTTGCATAAATTAACAATTTCATCATATGATTCCTTAGATATGTCCCCTTTTCCAAGCATATTCATCATATCTAGACTGTCATCCCTTACTCTTTTTAATAATATAGTTTTGAGAATATCTTTACTTACATTGGGGTGACTGGATCTTTGTAGATTATATTGTAGCCTTTCTACAAAGTCCTCCAGATTTTCATCTTCTTTCTGCATCATCTTAAATAGCTCCTCTCTCTTTTCTCTTGTTCGGCAATAGTCCTGGTATTTGTTCAGGAATTTCTGTTTCATTTGGTCCCATGTTGTGATTACATGGCCTCCAAGACTCATAAACCATCTTAGTGCATTTCCTTTTAGTGTTGCTGGAAACAGCTTTAATTTTTGAGCATTGGAAACATAATCATAACTTCTGCATAATATATCAAACTCAAAAAGGAATTCATCAGGATCTTCTGAAGACAAACCATGAAAATTAGGTAATGCTGAGAGTGGAATATTTTTCATGGGGGCTATTCCTCTAAGAAGATCGCCAATAGGAAATCCTAATGTAGAGAAATAATTTTCATCATTTACCTCTCCTTCAGGACCTGCCTGTTCTTCGTGATGCAATTCTTCATTGTACTCACCCATGTTTTCTTCTGACTTCTCCCCTGCTATGCTTTCTCTATCCTCAATGTTTCCTACTGGTTTCTGGACTGTCTCGGGACTCCAAACTTCTTTCCTTGTTTCAAAGCTTGCTTGAAATGAAGGCTGGGACTTTTCTTTCCGAAGGTTTGTTCGTTGAGCAGCAGATTCAAACTTTGATATAATCTCATCAATGTAAGTCTTTCTTCCTCCTTTTCATTTTCCCTTGCCACCTGTAGGGTCAGTATCTTTGGGGTTTCCATGTCCTTTCATGCAATCTTTGTATCTGAAAAATCATAAGTGCTTTTGAAATCTAAAATTACCTTCCCCGACAACGACGCCAAAATGTTGGTCACTATAATTGCTTAATTAATTTAAACAATCAAGTGCTACATAAATTGTCAACCCAGGGAAGTCCGTTTATTTCAAAGGTAACCACGCACTATATATGCTCAACTCCAAAAGCAACCTAGAGTTGTAGTAAAGGAAACTATATTAATCACACTTGCCTTGAATAAACTGAAGTTCTGACTTGAATTACAGGAAAGCAACCTACCTATTACAGAGCTTAAAGAGATGATAAAGAATCCTAGATTACATTAAAATAACAACTGCAACAGGAAAGAACAACTATTCTGTAACCAGAGAACAAGACCCTATTCCCAAGAAGGAACTCCAGCACCTTGTTCTGATTAACACACTTTCATGAAAACATTAATGCATAGAAGACTAACTCTATCTAACAAAGAACAGGACCCTTAATCCCTTCCATTAAGCAGGAACCTTTAGCACCAGTCTCTGATTAACACACTCAGGAAATAATTGACTACTTCTAACAGAGAACAAAACCCTTAATTCCTTCCTTTAAGCAGGAACCTTTAGCTCTAGTCTCTGATTGGCACACAATAATTGAAAGCTGACTAATTCTACAGAGAACAGGACCCTTAATCCCTTCCTTTAAGCAAGAACCTTTAGCTCTAATCTCTGATTGAGACACTCAAGAAAATAATTGACTACTTCTAACAGAGAACAGAACCCTTAATTCCTTCCTTTAAGCAGGAACCTTTAGCTCTAGTCTCTGATTGGCACACAATAATTGAAAGCTGACTAATTCTACAGAGAACAGGACCCTTAATCCCTTCCTTT
>JZKD02S1108620.1:0-13024 GCA_000966675.3 Picea glauca | reverse complement strand
AAAATTCAAACCCATGTGGTTTGGACCTTTCATCATAAAAGAGGTTCTAGAAAAGGGTGCTTATCATTTGGTTGAATTTGAGGAAAATACTTTGGTGGAGCCTAGAAATGGGCTCTACCTCAAGAAGTATTACTCATAGGTAGGTCACCTTGGGTAACTTTTTGTAACATATGTATAGTCTTTGTACTATTACTTTATGGTTTATTTTAGTCTTATGGACGTGTCATTTTTTATGTTATATTTTTTCACTGTGGCAGATGTCAAGTGAATTAGAGGTGTTCATTGGGTATGCAGACGGTGCTAGCTGGCACACTCGGAGGCTTGCCTCCATAGCTTGGGTAATTTTTACACCTCAGGGCCAGTTATTATCTTTAGGAGGTATATGTTTAGGTGACACCACAAACAATGTTTCTGAGTACAGTGAAGTTATTGAGTTTCTTTGTGATGCCCTGTCATTTGGTATCTCTCATCTCCGGGTCTATTTAGATGCTCAGCTGGTTGTGTCTCAGTTAAATAGAGTCTACCATGTTCATGATTTGACTTTACACCAACGATTCCTTAGGGTATGTCTCTTATAACGAAGCTTTGATTATATTACATATTCTCATGTTCCTAGGAGATTAAACCAATTTACATATACTCTAGCTAATCAAATTTTAGATTGGCATATCGCACACATATAAAAAGACATACACATAAACATATAAATACATTTTTAAAGGCAAATATGATCCATAAGACACAAAAAGACATAAAAATCCATATATAATATCGTAATCATTAGAGTACATAGGTGGACACAAGCGCCTCAAAAAATATGGCCAGTAACGAGTCATGGGGCTTATGCCCTCAAAAAATATATAAAGTAGAGCTATCGGCACATGAAAAGTCTAGAATAACTAAGGTCAGGGCATGTGGGCCCTATTGTAATAATCAACAGCGTTTGCCAAATGCCAAAACAGTCGGACCCACGTCTGTGGTGCCCCCACTACATGAGGCTACATAGATGGTGGTAGATCCTCAATATCTGCCATGGGGATGGTGCGAGTGAGTGAGGTAAAATTTCACTCAAGTCATCTCAAAACCCTCTCAGCCTCACCGGCTGGAAGCTCTCCTGTTGTTGCTAGTCCCCCTGCGGCGGCAGGTGCAGCCCCTGGCCAAGGATGACACATGTTTCTCACATAATCCACAGGTCATGCAGGTCCCACATCTGCACACAATAGACACATATCTGTCAAATACTCTGGTATAAAAAAAATGATATATATAAAAAACAACATAAAAATTATATATGTTCCACAAAAAAAAAAATGATGCAAACTTACCCATCTCGCCTCGCTCCTCGCTTGGGGGTACATGGATCTTGGGATCTCTCGAGAAATCAATCCCAGCATAAGGATAATCCTCTATGGCTGGAATTTGCCATGAAAACTAAGAAAAGAAGTCATCTTCAAAGGAATCATTGGTCCTTCCACCACCATGTTGTGGCAACAACATTTCCCATATGCAAACCGCAGGAAGAGAGGCCTGATGTCCTTGCACCACCACTCGAGGACTGATACTAGGAACTCTTTCAAAGAAGAAAGAGCATAGAATCATCCTGAACTTGAAGCTCTTTTGTGTCTGCAACCGACAATCTGTCAATTGTCTCTTCATATAATCCAACAGTGTGGTGCTCCAGTCAAATATCTATGCATTTAAGCACTGGACTGCACAGTTCATCTGTGCACGAGACGCCTGATGTAGAGCCATAGAACTAGTCATCCACTCAATAATAAACACAATTGCCCATAGTGATAAATCGGTGATCCTTCTTATTAGCACCTACGAACTTGATTGGTCTATACCCACCTCACAATAGAGTCCTACCAATTTTGATATATTGTGAGGCCCAGAAGGAAATGTCCAGAAATTGACTGGCTCCCCTCTCCTAGAGAGGCCAGTCAAAAAGTATATATCCTCTATAGTGGGCACCAACGAATGCCCCTCTAACATAAAAGCTTCTGCGTCAGGGTGCCAATATTCAACCAAGGCATTCAGTAGCCTAGGTTGTGATCTCATGAAAGGACACAGAAAAAAATTGAGCAAGCCGCATTGCATTAATGCTACCACAATGTTAGGGTCTTCCCCAACTAGTGCGCTAATATCTCCGTGCTCTCATTCTCTCCATTGCACATACATCCTGTACATGGGAAAAATTTTAGAGGGTTAGGCCTTGCTTTTTGCACTTTTTTTACACTCATTGGAGGGTCCACACGATTTTTTGTGATGACACTCGCATGTACACGCACTCTGACATCAGATAGAGTGAGTGTACACAAGGGCTGTCATAAGACAACCCGCGTGGACCTAGGGATGACCTTTTAGAGGTCGACGCCCCCCCAAAAAACCAAATTAAATGCATATGTAAGGAATTAAAAGGAAAAATGAGGTAGTTTATACTTACTTGGTCCAGACGGATGGTCGTTTCATCCACTGTAGCTCTTGGAATCACCACTTTTACCAAAGTTTTTTTTTTTTTTTGCTCTAGAGTCAATTTCCAAATGAGCAGTGGTGATAATGAGCTGCCAACTTATATTTATAGAATTTTTGGCCCTTTTTTGTCACTTTTTTGGCCCCCCTTATCATTTTCTCTAAATTGAAAACCATTTAGAGTGATTCAAGAGTTTCTATGGAAAGTTACGTTTAGGTATCAAGACATTTTTTGGAGTTTTGGGTCACTTTTGATGGTCCCTGGAAAAAAATATCAGATGGTCAACTTGAGCATATAAGTTAGGTTTCCACCCCTACTTTTGTATCTCGTTGTCTTTATCCCTTTGCCATAGGATCGACCCCACCAGGTTGTGACACAGAACCATCATTGTTGCTTTAGAAGTGTCATGATTTGGTGGTAGAGCTTACTGGAACATGGATGCCCTAGGTAGATCCTAGTTGCATTATGGTCTCCATGCTGTCACTAATGACTGTAGGCTCAGGAGTCCTTTTAGTTTTGCCTGATTATGAGTTTGAGCCTCATTTGCATGACTCTTTATCACTCTTGACCTCACCCTAGGGACTCCCAAAACATAACGGGTCTTCTTTTAAGCCCTTTTCAGACCCTCTAAACATGAAAAGATTGTCGAGCGATCTTGTGGCATTTCATGCTCATTAAAATGAAATTTGANTCTTCTGCGTCAGGGTGCCAATATTCAACCAAGGCATTCAGTAGCCTAGGTTGTGATCTCATGAAAGGACACAGAAAAAAATTGAGCAAGCCACATTGCATTAATGCTGCCACAATGTTAGGGTCTTCCCCAACTAGTGCACTAATATCTTCGTGCTCTCATTCTCTCCATTTCACATACATCCTGTACATGGGAAAATTTTTAGAGGGTTAGGCCTTCCTTTTTGCACTTTTTTTACACTCATTGGAGGGTCCACACGATTTGTTGTGATGACACTCGCGTGTACACGCACTCTGACATCAGATAGAGTGAGTGTACACAAGGGCTGTCATAAGACAACCCGCGTGGACCTAGGGCTGACCTTTTAGAGGTCGACGCCCCCCCAAAAAACCAAATTAAATGCATATGTAAGGAATTAAAAGGAAAAATGAGGTAGTTTATACTTACTTGGTCCAGATGGATGGTCGTTTCATCCACTGTAGCTCTCGGAATCACCACTTTTACCAATTTTTTTTTTTTTTTTGCTCTAGAGTCAATTTCCAAATGAGTAGTGGTGATAATGAGCTACCAACTTATATTTATAGAATTTTTGGCCCTTTTTTGTCACTTTTTTGGCCCCCCTTATCATTTTCTCTAAATTGAAAACCATTTAGAGTGATTCAAGAGTTTCTATGGAAAGTTACGTTTAGGTATCAAGACATTTTTTGGAGTTTTGGGTCACTTTTGATGGTCCCTGGAAAAAAATATCAGATGGTCAACTTGAGCATATAAGTTAGGTTTCCACCCCTACTTTTGTATCTCGTTGTCTTTATCCCTTTGCCATAGGATCGACCCCACCAGGTTGTGACACAGAACCATCATTGTTGCTTTAGAAGTGTCATGATTTGGTGGTAGAGCTTACTGGAACATGGATGCCCTAGGTAGATCCTAGTTGCATTATGGTCTCCATGCTGTCACTAATGACTGTAGGCTCAGGAGTCCTTTTAGTTTTGCCTGATTATGAGTTTGAGCCTCATTTGCATGACTCTTTATCACTCTTGACCTCACCCTAGGGACTCCCAAAACATAACGGGTCTTCTTTTAAGCCCTTTTCAGACCCTCTAAACATGAAAAGATTGTCGAGCGATCTTGTGGCATTTCATGCTCATTAAAATGAAATTTGAWGTCRCGTCTATCTRACGGTAGTTTACCCCTTTTTTTAGTCYAGACGGTCAACTGTACGAACAAAGGTATACTCTAGAGGCTTCATATCCCTAGAAGAGTATTCTCAGGTATAATTTTAACCCTTTTTCGGGCCYRAGGGACTAAATTTGCGAAAAATGAACCCTCATGGAATCCATAGTTAAGCTCTTTWCAGATTCCCTAAAATTGAAAAGATCGTCGAGGGACCTCATTCTTTCACACTCATTAAAATGGTCCAGAAGAACATTCCTGACATAGTCCATAGTTAAGCTTTTTTCAGACTCCTTAAAAATGAAAAAATTGTCGAGTGATCTTGTCTTTATCACACTCRTTAAAATGGTTTTGAATAGACGTCTTGTYGGTGCTAGTTTACCTCTTTTTCAAACCAACTAGACTACCTTCGAAAAAGGTACCCCATTAGAGTCTCCTTTTACGTTTTTTCAGACTCTCTAAATATGAAAAACTGTCGAGCTTACCTTCTCTGGGCTCGTAAAACTTACATCGAAGGACATTACCATAGTGTGTCTTATTAATCACATTTGCATACTTCAGGGATGATTTTAAGGATGGAAATTTATTTTAAAATGTAGAAACCTTGGGGAATCTTACTGATCCTTCACATGCCAACTATAAATGTTTGGCAATATTTTTATAAAAATATTCAAATTTCTAAGGATTTTATATAGTTTGTATAATGTTTTTGCGATTTTTAAGGTAAAATAATTTTATCCTATAGAATTTGGGCAAATCATTTTTAGAATAGAGAATCTCTTTTTAGTAAAAACCATGGAAAATTAGCCCATGAGAAAAATTTAGCCCCTAAAATCATCCCTGGCATACTTACGTCTCTGGTCTACTTCCAACTCCATGTTCCTCTCAACTAAACCATCTAAGGCATGCCTTATACGCAAGCCCTGTAGCACTTTGCCTCTGGGTCCTGACACCTTTGGCCCCAGGAGGGATTTTTCCCGAGTGTCTATACTTTGAACATCAGTATTTTCCTTGCACCTCGAACTTGTATGTTTGCGACACTCATCCCTCCTTTGTAATGTAATAGTCTTTTATTCTTTTTTCAAAATTATTGAAAAAAAAAAATCAAATATACCCCAAAAAGAGGAAGGGAAAAGTATTTTATTTGTATCGGCAGCACAATGAGTCACCCTTGGATAANGGTGCTAGTTTACCTCTTTTTCAAACCAACTAGACTACCTTCGAAAAAGGTACCCCATTAGAGTCTCCTTTTACGTTTTTTCAGACTCTCTAAATATGAAAAACTGTCGAGCTTACCTTCTCTGGGCTCGTAAAACTTACATCGAAGGACATTACCATAGTGTGTCTTATTAATCACATTTGCATACTTCAGGGATGATTTTAAGGATGGAAATTTATTTTAAAATGTAGAAACCTTGGGGAATCTTACTGATCCTTCACATGCCAACTATAAATGTTTGGCAATATTTTTATAAAAATATTCAAATTTCTAAGGATTTTATATAGTTTGTATAATTTTTTTGCGATTTTTAAGGTAAACTAATTTTATCCTACAGAATTTGGGCAAATCATTTTTAAAATAGCGAATCTCTTTTTAGTAAAAACCATGGAAAATTAGCCCATGAGAAAAATTTAGCCCCTAAAATCATCCCTGACATACTTACGTCTCTGGTCTACTTCCGACTCCATGTTGCTCTCAACTAAACCATCTAAGGCATGCCTTATACGCAAACCCTGTAGCACTTTGCCTCTGGGTCCTGACACCTTTGGCCCCAGGAGGGATTTTTCCCGAGTGTCCTTACTTTGAACATCAGTCTTTTCCTTGCACCTCGAACTTGTATGTTTGCGACACTCATCCCTCCTTTGTAATGTAACAGTCTTTTATTCTTTTTTCAAAATTATTGAAAAAAAAAAATCAAATATACCCCAAAAAGAGGAAGGGAAAAGTATTTTATTTGTATCGGCAGCACAATGAGTCACCCTTGGATAAAGAACATATTTTTGTTTTTTTTTCAAACCCTTGGATTTAATATGACCTTAGGAATATGTTCCCGCTACATCGAGTTGTGTCCTCCTTTGTTTGGTTATTCTTCCAAACATATGAAGAGTTTGCATTGCCGCCTGCCTCATAAACTTATGTTAATGCCATGTTGCCTGAGTCTCATCTTTTTTCGTGATATTATTCAAGGGGATTTTTTCTAAGCCTGAGTCGGCCCCTTTCCATTTTGTCTCTTGCCCTCATGCCCGACCATCCTCAAATTCCAAACAAGTCTTTGTTTGAAATCAATGAAGCCTTTAGTCTGATCATCAAGATTCTCTAGTCCATGATCGATGAGCCATCAAAGACCTCTGGGTAGTGAATTCATACACTCATATTACACTCCTACCCAATTTTTGAAGATTTTGAAGTTGTTTCTCAAGATCTGAAAACCTCATCTCCATCCATCAGGCCTTATTAGCTTCTAGAAGATGGATACTCTACATGTATATCTTTTTGATTTCGAGATGTAGCTCTGTTGTGTATTTATTGTCGCTACACTTTATATAGTTATATGACATGGATATACAGTGTATTTGATTGGTAGCCATGATTTTATTTCATCCCGAGCATGGGTATGCCTGCCTCGGTGAGACAATTATTATTTTGCAAAAGGCACCTCTCGATTTCTGGTACCTGGGCTCACTTGTTTGGAACGTTGGTGAAGATTGTTAATGTATTTCAACCATTAGATGCTCTTATGACCTCACACATTAGGGGGCATCTGTTATAACCCTAATTTTCACCAGACATGCTTATCTGGCATTAGGCCATCTCAGATTCCTTCTTTTCCAAAACACTACTGCACAACTCTTCTTAAAAACCCCTTTTATAAAGGCCCACGTGCCCTGCTCCATTACAGCACACGTGTACACGCTAGTTGAACCAAGACAACCCGCGTGTACCTACAAAAGCACGAAAAAAGGAAAGTCGTTGATGGAACACATAGCTTTGGGTAAGTTAACTAAACCTTTCAACCATGCATGGCTGGTCATTCGACCAAATACCTAGCTCCTTATAACCTATAAAAGAAGGGGTAGGGGTCCCATTTGAAAGGAGGAAAATCATAGTAAAGAAACTATACCCGAATGATCATTCCCTTTGTCCCAACCTTTATCCATCCTCGTGCAAAGAGAAGTATAGAGAAAAGTAGTTGGAAGACGTGGAAGAAGAGCCTAGGACCAGGATCAAGGAGCAGTAGCCAACTTTATCATTGTAAGGTATCATTGTGAAGTTAATAAAAGAATTGCTTTTCCCACCCCGCCATATGAGATTGTCATTATTTGAATATTGATGGTATGATTGATTAAATATCTAACCCATTAGTTCATAGATAAAATGCATGTGGAGTTCTTTGGTTGTCTTTTGTGAATGCAGGTCAGCATTGGGAGGAGAGATGCAGTCAAAGAACAACCAAGTGTGAAAATGGATCAACATAAAACGCGAGAAATAAGGTACGTCAACTTAATCTCTTGAGCCTTGTATTTACATATGAGTGGTGGGGGTTTAGGCATAGGATGATGGTAAGAAGTAATAATCTTTAGGTCATTTCTGCATGCATGATAAAAACCCTTAGTGCTAGTCCATAGGAGGGATTTCCCACCCACAACAATTTCTCTAAAATAATGTGTCCCAAGTAATGGATCTACTTTTGATAAAAATAACACTTACTCAACTTGGCATACAACTAATGTTCTCTCAACACTTGCAATACTAGTCTTAAGTGATGTTCATGCTCCTCTTCAGACTTGGAATAGAAAAGTATGTCATCCAAGAATACTATGACAAACTTAATTTTTGAATATTTCATTCATTAAGCACATAAAGATAGTTGGTGCATTGGTAAGTCCAAATGGCACCACCACAAATTCATAATGCCCATACCTAGTGTTATCAATGTAATTTTTTTCATATAGAGTCCAAGTCTCGGGACTTAAGAAGAGGATAAATCGGTATAGAAGAGGGATAGACTAGTAGATGGGGATAAACATAGAGGAAAGGTGAAGTTGATGGCACCTAGTGGGTCATAGATCATGGGTGTCACAGATCGATGGTCGTGGAGCATATCAGGCCAAGAACTAACATGAAGGTTAATATTTTGAAAGCGGACTAATAGGAATACCATGGTTTTGTCCCAAAGGCACATGGTGCCACTGGAAGCATATCAAGGGGAAAAGTGGGTGAGATAGAAACCACTCAATCACATCTCGATGTAACGTGTCAAAATATTATTGAAGATGTCAAATCCAAGGGTCGCATGTGGAAAGGGAAAGTTGACGGCCAGTTAAATCATTTCGAGACACTTGTTTGGGTACTTTTCGTCTATGCGATGCCGAGTGAGCACCGCCAAAAAACTTATTCAAAGCCTCATCATTTTAAATCAATGTTTGAACGTGATAAGCCATTATCCATGCAAGGAATTTTGTCAGTAGCCCATGATTAGAACTCAATGGAGACTGTCATTCAAAACATGGGTGACATTGCTTTGTTGTTGATTAACATTTTATTCCAGAAAAGGGTAACCACGAATCAAATCGTTAGTCTAATTCTTGTACAACTAAGCAAGGTAAGCTCGTGCTTCCGGGAAAACTAGAGGAAATGGAGAAGAGAGATCTAGTGGCCTTCAACAAACAGGGATGTTCAAATAATCTGATAAAATCATCGATGAAAAAGAAAGAAAAGCTTGTTGTACGAATATTGGCAACAAAGTTTCACACAAAGCCTATAGATGAAACAAGAGTAGGTAAAGAGATCAGATTAAATCCTATCATGAAGGATTTAATCATTAATGGATATGCAGACGGGTCCAACATGAAATATGATGAAAGTAAAAGGAAGAAGTGACGGAAGGAGACTGAAGCTGAAATGGTCGAAGGTACTGGAGAAAGCCAACTTTCTTGGCTTGACACCTTAAAGGAAGAGATTGCTAACCTGAAATAAATTTCAAGCTAAATTAAGTATGTTTCAGAGGATTTTGTGATGATACAGACGAGTGGCATTCAGGGTAAAAATCCCAAATATGTCAGTTTTGGTTTATAACGTCCCTTAGAAAGTAGGAATGCAGTGTCAATATGTTACTCCATTTCTAACTAATAGTTATTTTTGGAATTTCAGGGAAGATGATCCATTTTGATTTCCCTATGTAATTTATCTATATATACTATAAAAAAGATAAATGAATTGTTGGACTTACTGGAAAGGGGTGTTACCCATGATTTTGGTCATCTTGTGGTCATATTGATGGTGTATTGATGATGGTGTACTCAGGCTCCNAGGAAGGGAAAAGTATTTTATTTGTATCGGCAGCACAATGAGTCACCCTTGGATAAAGCACATATTTTTGTTTTTTTGTCAAACCCTTGGATTTAATATGACCTTAGGAATATGTTCCCGCTACATCGAGTTTTGTCCTCCTTTGTTTGGTTATTCTTCCAAACATATGAAGAGTTTGCATTGTCGCCTGCCTCGTAAACTTATGTTAATGCCATGCTGCCTGAGTCTCATCTTTTTTCGTGATATTATTCAAGGGGATTTTTTCTAAGCCTGAGTCGACCCCTTTGCATTTTGTCTCTTGCCCTCATGCCCGGCCATCCTCAAATTCCAAACAAGTCTTTGTTTGAAATCAATGAAGCCTTTAGTCTGATCATCAAGATTCTCTAGTCCATGATCGATGAGCCGTCAAAGACCTCTGGGTAGTGAATTCATACACTCATATTACACTCCTACCCAATTTTTGAAGATTTTGAAGTTGTTTCTCAAGCTCTGAAAACCTCATCTCCAGCCATCAGGCCTTATTAGCTTCTAGAAGATGGATACTCTACATGTATATCTTTTTGATTTCGAGATGTAGCTCTGTTGTGTATTTATTGTCGCGACACTTTATATAGTTATATGACATGGATCTATAGTGTATTTGATTGGTATCCATGATTTTATTTCATCCCGAGCATGGGTATGCCCGCCTCGGTGAGACAATTATTATTTTGCAAAAGGAACCTCTCGATTTCGGGTACCTGGGCTCACTTGTTTGGAACGTTGGTGAAGATTGTTAATGTATTTCAACCATTAGATGCTCTTCTGACCTCACACATTAGGGGGCATCTGTTATAACCCTAATTTTCACCAGACATGCTTATCTGGCATTAGGCCATCTCAGATTCCTTCTTTTCCAAAACATTACTGCACAACTCTTCTTAAAAACCCCTTTTATAAAGGCCCACGTGCCCTGCTCCATTACAACACGCGTGTACACGCTAGCTGAACCAAGACAACCCACGTGTACCTACAAAAGCATGAAAAAAGGAAAGTCGTTGATGGAACACACAGCTTTGGGTAAGTTAACTAAACCTTTCAACCATGCATGGCTGGTCATTCGACCAAATACCTAGCTCCTTATAACCTATAAAAGAAGGGGTAGGGGTCCCATTTGAAAGGAGGAAAATCATAGTAAAGAAACTATACCCGAATGATCATTCCCTTTGTCCCAACCTTTATCCATCCTCGTGCAAAGAGAAGTATAGAGAAAAGTAGTTGGAAGACGTGGAAGAAGAGCCTAGGACCAGGATCAAGGAGCAGTAGCCAACTTTATCATTGTAAGGTATCATTGTGAAGTTAATAAAAGAATTGCTTTTCCCACCCCGCCATATGAGATTGTCATTATTTGAATATTGATGGTATGATTGATTAAATATCTAACCCATTAGTTCATAGATAAAATGCATGTGGAGTTCTTTGGTTGTCTTTTGTGAATGCAGGTCAGCATTGGGAGGAGAGATGCAGTCAAAGAACAACCAAGTGTGAAAATGGATCAACATAAAACGCGAGAAATAAGGTACGTCAACTTAATCTCTTGAGCCTTGTATTTACATATGAGTGGTGGGGGTTTAGGCATAGGATGATGGTAAGAAGTAATAATCTTTAGGTCATTTCTGCATGCATGATAAAAACCCTTAGTGCTAGTCCATAGGAGGGATTTCCCACCCACAACAATTTCTCTAAAATAATGTGTCCCAAGTAATGGATCTACTTTTGATAAAAATAACACTTACTCAACTTGGCATACAACTAATGTTCTCTCAACACTTGCAATACTAGTCTTAAGTGATGTTCATGCTCCTCTTCAGACTTGGAATAGAAAAGTATGTCATCCAAGAATACTATGACAAACTTAATTTTTGAATATTTCATTCATTAAGCACATAAAGATAGTTGGTGCATTGGTAAGTCCAAATGGCACCACCACAAATTCATAATGCCCATACCTAGTGTTATCAATGTAATTTTTTTCATATAGAGTCCAAGTCTCGGGACTTAAGAAGAGGATAAATCGGTATAGAAGAGGGATAGACTAGTAGATGGGGATAAACATAGAGGAAAGGTGAAGTTGATGGCACCTAGTGGGTCATAGATCATGGGTGTCACAGATCGATGGTCGTGGAGCATATCAGGCCAAGAACTAACATGAAGGTTAATATTTTGAAAGCGGACTAATAGGAATACCATGGTTTTGTCCCAAAGGCACATGGTGCCACTGGAAGCATATCAAGGGGAAAAGTGGGTGAGATAGAAACCACTCAATCACATCTCGATGTAACGTGTCAAAATATTATTGAAGATGTCAAATCCAAGGGTCGCATGTGGAAAGGGAAAGTTGACGGCCAGTTAAATCATTTCGAGACACTTGTTTGGGTACTTTTCGTCTATGCGATGCCGAGTGAGCACCGCCAAAAAACTTATTCAAAGCCTCATCATTTTAAATCAATGTTTGAACGTGATAAGCCATTATCCATGCAAGGAATTTTGTCAGTAGCCCATGATTAGAACTCAATGGAGACTGTCATTCAAAACATGGGTGACATTGCTTTGTTGTTGATTAACATTTTATTCCAGAAAAGGGTAACCACGAATCAAATCGTTAGTCTAATTCTTGTACAACTAAGCAAGGTAAGCTCGTGCTTCCGGGAAAACTAGAGGAAATGGAGAAGAGAGATCTAGTGGCCTTCAACAAACAGGGATGTTCAAATAATCTGATAAAATCATCGATGAAAAAGAAAGAAAAGCTTGTTGTACGAATATTGGCAACAAAGTTTCACACAAAGCCTATAGATGAAACAAGAGTAGGTAAAGAGATCAGATTAAATCCTATCATGAAGGATTTAATCATTAATGGATATGCAGACGGGTCCAACATGAAATATGATGAAAGTAAAAGGAAGAAGTGACGGAAGGAGACTGAAGCTGAAATGGTCGAAGGTACTGGAGAAAGCCAACTTTCTTGGCTTGACACCTTAAAGGAAGAGATTGCTAACCTGAAATAAATTTCAAGCTAAATTAAGTATGTTTCAGAGGATTTTGTGATGATACAGACGAGTGGCATTCAGGGTAAAAATCCCAAATATGTCAGTTTTGGTTTATAACGTCCCTTAGAAAGTAGGAATGCAGTGTCAATATGTTACTCCATTTCTAACTAATAGTTATTTTTGGAATTTCAGGGAAGATGATCCATTTTGATTTCCCTATGTAATTTATCTATATATACTATAAAAAAGATAAATGAATTGTTGGACTTACTGGAAAGGGGTGTTACCCATGATTTTGGTCATCTTGTGGTCATATTGATGGTGTATTGATGATGGTGTACTCAGGCTCC
>JZKD02S1108598.1:0-13024 GCA_000966675.3 Picea glauca | reverse complement strand
TCATGTTTTTATTTAGTTTTTGTTTAATTCTTGTTAATAGCTTAGTTGTTTTCTTTCTAACCTTTTACATTACAGTTGTCATGACTAGCAGAGCCCAACTAGGCATGTAAGCACTTACTTTTTGCTCACACATCGACGAAAAGAGTGCAAACAATCACATTGCAGCTTAATTTTGGAGAATGGAATTTCCGCAAGTTGTTGAGAAGTTGGACAACGCAAGAAAGGAAGAAACAAAAAATAGTTAAAGGGACAACACAACATCTGCAACAAGATCAAGAAAAGAAAGCACTCTTGAGTTCTTAACCAGTGAGATCAAATTATATATAGAAGACAGGTGTGATTGTAATAGGCTAATGCTAATAAGCTAATGATACTGAGAATGATAGGCTAATAGTGGAAAGTTAAGAAAATGGTTGTAATCTCATTATTTCCTAGAATGTTAGTTCTGAGTTATTATTGTTCCTAATGTAAATCTTGATAGGGTGATGAGAGTCATTGATGTAATGGGCCAGTACTATAGTATTGTTAAACAGGAAGATCTAGGTGAGAACCACATAGACAATCTATCAGATATTGGTAATATCTATATAAACAGAGGCCTAAATTTTGAATTGCATCTTGTGTATTCATTCTTAATGCATGAATGAGTTTTATTTATTTATTATATTTATTTTTGATGTACTTACATGGGTCTTTATGAATGGAAACATAGCTATGTTTCTTTATTTCCTAGTTAGGAATTCCTCAGGATTGTTACATGTTTACTCTAGTATGTGCAATATTACAGTGAGCCTCGATACATTAGAGCTTTGTCTAAGTATTCTCCTTATCCTTCCCTCTCTTTCATGTCTCGTTTGCGCTTCAGGTGAGACTTCTTACCTCCTAGGAAGATGAAAATTCCAACGCTCTAGACTACTTTGGTATCTTTTGTTGGTAACTTAAGAAGGACCCTGGTCTGAACACTTTTGCGCCAACAAAATGGTTCCATTTTCGGGGTCTATGCTGTAAAAGGGAACTTATGAGGAGAATTCTTCCATGGATCTATAGATATCAGATTGGGCAATGGTGGGAAAGAAATTGTGACTCCTTTATATGGAAGGAAGTGAAGCTGTGAGGAAAAAGAGAAAGGAATACGAGATATTATGTCTTTTACTCAGAAATATTGAGCGACCAATACAAAATATTCTAGGTTAAATTTTTGGAAGAACTACTCCATTAGATAGATAGGATCCAAGAATCTCCAAAATTCCAAGAACGTGTAAAGAAGACCTATAATTGGGATACAAAGAATATCAAATCACTTCATTAGCTAGATCACCAGATCACACAAGTAGTCAATTTATGGGTTCACATGACTCTAGAGTGATACATCATCGAATTTGCAGCTGCGAATCAACAATATTTTTCATGCACAGAAGAAATTTTCAAGAAAGGTGCATGCAAAATATTATTGAGGGAAATTCCCCTATGGATTAAAGTATTCTTGATGGAGGAGGGGATGATAAATATTCCCTCAAATGATATGGAAGACTAAACACCTACGCTTGGGGTAGGGTGATTTTGGGGTGGGATCATGACCTGAGAAGGGGGAAGGGTTCTTTGATAGATGGGGGAATATCAAGAAACAAACGCAAGAAATGAGTGAGCCTTAAGGAGAGCTGCCATTGTTGATAAGTGGTGGTGTGGAAAAGTAAATAAAGAAGAGAAGCAGTTCGAGGTGTTCCAGAAAGAACTGGGATCAAGAGGAATAGATGAAGGAAGGAAGGAAGAGTTGAGGAAGGTGAGAAGACAAGAAATACTAGCTAGTCTAAGATTGTAGCAGATAAAATTATAGAGAGAAAGGAGTCCCCATATCTGTGGACAAGAAGAAGAATGTGGAGAATAAAGGGAGGATGAAGAAGGTCTGGACCTTGCAGGAGATCAAGAAGATTCATCCCCAATAGAAGGAGACATCAGGAATCATGCAAAGAAGGTTGCTCCAGAGAAAGAGAACGAGAACCCCCATATCAAAGAAACCCACCCAAAAATCAGTGGAACTAGCCCAGAATCACCCATCCCCTAGGTGTCCTCTATACCCATGGTAATTTCTATACCACCTACTTATGCTATTTCTATTCCTTCGCAACCAGTTAGTCAGAATCAGTCTGTAAGTGTAAACGTTGGGAGGATATTAGGATCCCAAGGCATATTGCAACTAGAACCATTAGGTTTTATTCTAATAGGAACAATGAGACCCATAATGGTTGGACATATGGGAGGATTGATCACTCGATACTCAAAATTCTGGGGTAAAGGGGAAAAAAATGTAGAGAAACATTGGTTCTTGTGTGAATCCATATGGAGGTCCAGAGGGACTCTCGATGCAAATAAGTTAGTGGAGTTTCAGACTACCTTGAGGGATCATGCTCTAAAATGGTATATGAAGGCTATTGAACCTGGGCTGCAAGGAAAAGCGTCCACCCTTGGCCAAGTTCATTAGAAATTCATTGTTGAATTCAAGCTACCTCAGTTAGAGAAACAAGCTCTCTTTGAGTTGTAGGAGATTCAACAAAGGGAAGGAGAATCTTCTTGGGATTACAACCAAAAGTTCAAGGATTTTATTGGGATGCTAGCGCATCCAATTCAAAAATATCACCAGAGGGAATGGTATATTCAAGGATTAATACCTTTGAAAAGAATTACTTTAACGCAATAGTGGATAGCCATGTTAACAAAAGCCTTGGAGAATTCAATGAATATCAAAGACATGACAGGTTATCCAAGAAATCTCAGAATGACCAAACCCCCGGTATATGCAAATTTGTCGCAAATTCAGGGAAAAATATCAAAACTAACGAAAAAGATTCAAGAATTGACCACCCAAATACCAGGATGCGCTTAGGTTTGGTGCACAAGTTTCTACACATAGGGGCATCTGGAAAATGAATGTCTGCACATGAGGGGAATGGGACCTATTCAAAACCTGATGGGACCTTAAGGACCTACAGGAGGAGTTTCTCAAGTGTCTGTGACTCCACCATTCCATACACCAGGGTTGTATAATACCTTCCCAGGAGTTCCAACTCCTCAGATAGCGGAGTATTGTGAGATTTGTCGAACACAGGAACATGCGTCAAGGTAGTTTCCTATTATGCAGAAGTACACAAATGTGCCCAATACAATACATTGTTAGTTTTGCGCATCTACGGCCCATGCCACAAATCAATGTAGAGTGTTGGATGCGCTTGCTGATAGATTGGACTAGACATCATTTAGAGTAAATGAAACCCCCCAGGGACCTAGAAGAGGCTAGGGAGGAGGGGTTGGAGGTATATTAAGAGGTGAGAGAAATGGAGGAAGAGGTCCAAGCAGGTGCTACAACTACAATGAACAAGTTCATTTGGATAGAGACTACCCTCACCCAAGATGACCATGGTACTCGCGCTACAAAAATAATGGGCACGCAACTGAAGACTATCTAGAATTGATCGCAAAGTGGGAAGATCGAGTTCGTCAACATGTTTAATAAAATTATGGAAAGAGGACTCGCAAAAGCATGTTTTTCAAACCGGGAGGAATGGGATGATAGAGTCCCAATAGTCTTATGGGATTACAGGACTAACACGAAGAAGTTACACAGATATACCCCATTTCAGTTGGTTTATGGAAAAGAAGAGGTTGTACCTGCAAAATTTATCACCCCTAGTCTTTATATAGCCCAGGATACACACATGAAATATGATGAATCAGTTGCACAAAGGATTGCATACTTGCATGAACTTGAGGAAGCAAGATTTTTAGCGGATTTTCAACAGACAATTGAGAAGGACAGATTGAAATATTGGCATGATAGGGATATTAAGACCAAGAGATTCATGCAAGGGGATAAGGTTCTCCTCTATGATAGCCGATATTAGAAACATCTAGAAAATTTGAGCATGCATTGGTTGGGTCCATTCATAGTTGTGAAAATATGACACTCCGGTGTAGTCAGGCTTATGCAACTTGATGGTATCCTTGGGCTAGGATAGGTGAATGGCGCCCACATGAAACCCTACATTTCTCATGCTTGAGTTAGAGAAAGGTTGCTCCAGGCCAATGTAGCATGTACATTAGTTGTATTTTCATTTCTTGCAAAAAAAAATTAATTCAATTAATAAATTTCGGAGTGTGCATTTAATGGGCCATAACATATCTTTTGTTTCAATTTAAGTGTTGCTTTTGCACAGAACTACTTACTCATCCACTCAGGATCAGAAGAGAGACTATTACATTCAATGAATTCATTTAATATGATGGGGACCCCCATTGTGGTTGGAGGGAGGGAGAATCTGAGCTCGATCATAACCCATGTGCCAAACGTACCCAACCCCATCATACACTTTATGATAACCACCATAATCCGTCAAACTTTCCATTAAGCCATAAATGCATGATATACATAGATTCCATTAGTATCCCCACCATGCTTCTTAGTCGTTAAAAATAGAAGCACCTTAGCTCAACCACGCCCCTATCAATCCATTCATTAAACGCCAAGACCAGTTGATAGATCCTACCCTATTACCCGTCCCGTCGGACACCTAAGACTAAAGTCGTGTTTATGGCCTAATCATGAGTTTCTTTATGGTGATTACATAAATTCTCCAAGTTTTCTAGTTATAAGACTCCGTCCATCTACGACCAACACCATTGTTTGTTGTTAAGGAGATTTTGATTTTCCTACAATTGTGCATACCCCCTGAGATTTTCGTTCTCCTGTTACAAAGTTGACCCCAATTTACCCAGCAATTGAAACACTTTATATCTATCATGTCGAGAGTAACAGGAGGTCAAATCTTAGCTTCCAAATAATAAACCCTAGATGAACTGTATGATCGTTGCAATGAGTCTTTGGGGATGACAAGGGAAAGACATAGTAAGTAAAGCTCTTGGACCTGGATTTGGTGGACGAAGTGTCGTTCCCACAGATGAACATTGATGTGTTCTAGGACATGGCTCCAGATGCCATCAGAGGCATGCATTTTTTCTAAAGCCTGACTTTATCAACCTATTCAACTCTACAATCATGAACCTTAGAGACTTACTGGTCTTTGGGACCACTAGCGACGTTGGACATTGCATGAAGTTCCTAATTATTTTTGTACATGATAAACGTGTATGGATCGACTGCATGTATCCAATTCATGAAGATGATATCCACCAACTCACTGGCTTATCTCTTGAGGGTGAGGATTTCACGAAAGTATTCCAAGGCCCAAGAAATCATGGGAAAAAGAAAGGAGAGGATATCCTCTATGAGAAGTTACACTCACAAAGAGGTGGTCGAACAACTAAGATTGAACCCATTATTCTAGAAAAGGTTCAGACGACATGCTATATAATCGCAAGAAAGGTCATGCGGTCCTAATATAAAGTTGAATGCACCCTTGATGCACTCTCTGTAGCCGACTTTTGTGAAAACATGGTTGTATTCAACTAGTGCATATATTTTTTAGAAGAACTCTTGGTAGCGTGTGAGGAAGCTCAGGAGAAAGGAGGGACCTTCATGTATGCGTACTTGTTAATATCATTCTCCATGTCAAAACAGAAGCCACCCATGGGGATATAGTTGGAAATGGTGGACAAAGGTCACATTTCTAAAATGTTTGAACCTTGGCACTCGAGGGCAGACTAGGAGAACCAAGAATTCAACAATGTTGCTTTCTCAAAGTGGTACAATTTACTAATTGACGCAACTCACAGATGGCATATCCAACAAGAGTTGCTAAACTTGAACACCCAAAACATCTCCTTCAGATTGAACCACCACAACACTCTCGTATTGCCGAGGCATGAGAAGCCAAAAGACTTCCACTCAAGGTTTCTCCCCTTCTACCAAGATGAGGAGTCTTTTGACAAAGATGCCATGTCGTGGAATGGAGTCAAGTGCAATCCGTAGAAGTCTGGAATGCACTACCTCTTACCTACGGATCTCTTGAAGAAAAAGGGGCAGGAAGTAAGAGTAGGGCCGAGCTCTGGCCTAGCGGAGAAAAAGAAAAATGTCTTGATTGTTACACATTATTTTCGTCATCCCTATGAACGTTAATGATGTAAACCTGTTTGTAGTCTTGAGAGGGGCCGGTGGCCTGAGTTCCTGAAGAAAGAAGGGAGAAGAACTTTTCCTGAGAAAAGAAGTTGCATTTTCCTTTCTGAAAACCCTATTAAAGATGTTTTTTGCTTATTGCACTATGGCTAGGGTGCGACAATGCCTGATTCGCATAGGTTGCACCATAGCTAGGTTGTGAGAGGTCCGTAGGTTGCTCTATAAGTAGGGTGCAAGAATGCTCATACGTGGGAAAAACAAGCATCTTCTCGATGCTTCTAGAAGGAGAAACTTCCATGGTGAGATGGCATCTGAATGGTTTGGATCTTACTCACTTTCATGATTTGGTGGGATCATCCTAACCTCCTCACCTTATCCTCTTCAACTTATAAAATGAAAGGAGCTCTCATGGAGAAAGTTGGATTGGATGAGATTAGCTTTTGAGCTTTTGATTTTGGAGCTTGGATTGGATTGAGCTTTGGAGTTTGGAGCTTTTGGAATTAGCTTGGACTGGATTGAGCTTTAGAGTTTGGAGCTTTTGGGATTAGCTTGGATTGGATTGAGATTTGGAGATTGTTAGCTTGGCTAGATGAACCATTTTGTCAAGATAGATTGTGAATATTATTAGATCTATGCTCTCAAAATTCTTGGAGTGGAAGTGTTTGGGGAATGAAGGACAGTTGGAAGGGACCTTATGACATCAAGGCCATGGTTGCAATCTCTCTTTCACATTTAATATGATACAGTAATATAATTCTTTTCTATAAAGCTTGTTGTGTTTTATTGTATGATTCCTTGATCACATACATAGGTTTATATTGAGTTTATGTTATTACTATCACTTTGTTTGGTTGCGTTCTTTTGCAGGATCATCATTGTATGAGTGTTGGAACGGAGCTAAGATGGAGATGGCGAGAGGAAGTGACGTTTAAATGGTATGTCACCTACCCCTCTTTAGTTAGTAAGTTCAATATCTAAAACTTAAGGAAAGCATCATGTTCTAGTGTGTTTTGTTCTAGATCCAGGTGAATCTAGGGAGATCAGTTAGTGTCTGCACCTACTGATTTATCCAATAGCAAAATTGGTGACTCCACTGGGGAACAAATTTTTTCGTAGTTATCTAGTTTCCTTTGCTTTGATTGCTTGATTTCTAGTCTCTGATTCTATGGGAGATCCATCCAGACTCTCTGGATCTGAAAGTTCACTTAGACTCTTTTGTCCTTTTCCAAATTATCTTTGATTTCAAGAAGTCTCACATTGTACTGGTCTACAACCTACAAAATCTCCTCAGTTCCACACCCTACTGTGTAATCCAGTGCGACATGTTCGCACCCTACCTGTGTCCTGCGAACTCCATTGATTTTTTCACTGCACCCTATAGCTAGGTTGCGAACCCATTTGAAATTTTTGTTTGGAATTAGGCTTTCCTATCTTTTGATGCCCAGTTTTTCTTTGATCAACTGGATTGAAATTTTGGAGACCATATTGATCTGTTTACAATCTGCTTGAAATTCTTTGAGTTTCTTTTAGCCATCTTTTCTTTGTTTGGTTTTGAAGGATTAGTCTCTTGCTTTTAGTGTCTTTCAATTACAAAGTGTGTGTTTTCTTTAGAATTGTTTAGGGAAATATCATATTTCTTCTGAATAGTTTGCTTTAAAAGAAAACTTTTAGTTTGGGTTTCTTTGTTTTAAGAAAGTTCATTATTTCTTTTAGTGAAATTTTTGAAACAAAAAGATTTAATTTATTTCTTTATATTGGTTTGATGGCATCCTTGCATTTGAAGTAGCATAATTGCATGATTCTTGGCATTTTTTTATCTTAAATTATGAAAAAAAATCCCCCTCATGGCCAAGGGGGGCCATGAATCATGCATTGGTGTACAGTCTTTTTTGCTCATTTCTTGGGAATATTGATATTGATGAGTTTTAAGGTTTTGGGACATTGTGCATCTGGGAATGATAAATTTTTTCTCCTTCTTGTAGCATAGATTTCATCGAAATGAAAATATTGCATCTTCATCTCTTTGCATAACTTTCGAGCCAATCAAAATACCATATTGTTCATGCCATTTTCCTATTGGGTAACAACAACCATAAAATAAAGCGCTTATAAAAAAATGATTAGACATTTTTTATACTTTCTAGTAGAAAACCTACATTAGATTAGTTGTAGGGATTTGGAATAGGTGTGAAATATAACTTTCCAAAGTTGCAAACAAAGATAGAATCTTGAGTTAGGGAGCGATTAAATCCACTTATTACATTTTGTCCTGGGAAGCCCTTCTAACACAAGGTTCAATCACGAGGTCGCATTGAGACTGGCAAAGTTACTCACCCTACTTTGTTGGTCTTGGTGTAGAGATTACGTGTATTATGGGGGTCACCTGAGAGGTATAACCACAATGATGAGTGGAAGCCTTTCAAGTTGATTTCGGGCTAGATACCCTTCCCTTGTGCGTGGATCAGACTGTTGAATATTTCCCCAGGCATCACTGTAGTGATTGGTAACCTTAGTGGCCTATCTCTCTAGGTTCTTTACACGAGGTGACTGTGGAGGGGCAAGTCTTCACGATAGCTGGAATCGACATTGGCCAAAATCACTCAGGTTCCTTGGAGGGTATACCCACGATTATGTGTGGGATCTTGCACCAGGGTGTAAGTCCACTAAGTAGGTCGTCAACATAAATTTTCCACCTGCTCTATCTCAGCCCCTTCTTACTTTGTTCCCGCGACGTTGGATTTCATCACCAACTAGTGAACTCATTGCGGGAAGGTTTTGTTTTCTTCCTTGCTTACTAGATTTTTAGCGTGCGTTGTTTGTTTTCCCTAGTGGACTCCAGGTTGGATTTTTATTTTTAATGGCATTAGTTCCCGAAATGACCAATGAAGGAAACGATTTTCCCGAGGAACCTTTTGTTTTCCTTCTTATGGAAACATTGGTCCTCCTCACATCGCTACTTCGAGCCTTCCAGGTCTCACAATTGGATTACCGGTATGGTTGTTTTCCACTCAGGTAATACCGAATGCAGTTAGTGCTTTAGTCGCAAGCATTTCCCCCCAAGAGCATCAACCTCATGTTGATCCTTCACCTTCTTCACCAGTAAGGTCTTCTTCGTCTTCTTCGCTTGCAAGATCTCCTTCTGTTTCGTCTTCTTCGTCGAGTGAAATTTATGAAGCTAGTAACCTCATGAATAAGAAGAATAAGAAAAGAAAGATTAAGAAGAAGTGATGCAGGAGCATCGCTCCAACACTAGCTATGCACCAGCCAGCCAGCACATCAAGCGTGCATTCAATAGGAGAGGAGAGGAGCAACCCTCTCACTTTCAAATTTCAAATTTGAATTTATTGTATTAAATGATTGTAATGCCGAAGAGACAAAACCATTCATGTGCACAGGATGTGATATGAAACCATCTTTAATGGTTGTAAACCTGATATCTAGATCCGATTCGAACTAGACAACCATTCAATGTAATTCATTGTAATTAATGAGAGTTGGTGAGGATGGAGGGAAGAGATCAAGGAGCCCCTCTTTGTAAAAAGATATTATTTTGTATCTAGAGTAGTTAGACAGAGGGAGAGTGAGTAGAGAGATGGGATAGAGAGGAGAGGAGAAATGGGACTCTGTGGCAGTCCAAGCTCGAACACATTGTAATAAGGCATTCGTTATTACTTCAAACAGAGTAGTTTTTCCTGCATGTTATTTTGTGTTTTCTAATGAATGTCTTTATGTGTTTATGATATGTTGTACATGTATGTTAGATGTGCATTTGCAGGGATAGATAGATTTTCCTATCTGTGAGTTCCTTGATTTCAGGTTTTGGTTATTTGAGGCTTCATGCAAAAGGGTGCATGATAGAATACTGTGGGTTCTGCAAGCCAGTGCAAGGAGTGCACTTCTGAATTCTACAGAGTTCAGACAGAGACGTGCCAAGAGGGTGCACCATCTAAAGTAATTGACTCAAAGAGGAAGCCTCAAGGTTGCTGAAAACCTTGAAGGAGGAACTGTGTAGAGGATAGCACAAAGAGGAGAAGTAGAATTGTTGAGAATTCTGCAAAATCTCTTCCAGGAGGGCATTGAGAAAATGCACAGGATGCATTGAGAGAACTCTATTTCAAGTTCAATGAGAAGACAAAATGTCTGAGGTTTTGTAGATTTCTTCCAGGAGGGCATCAAGAGAGTGCAAGGAAGCACACAGGAGGAACTCTTGTTTGAGTTCATGAAGAAGGAGAAGTGTCACAAGAAAGACACTTACAGAGTTACTAAACACTTTGTTGGCTCAACAAGAAGTGCTTGAGAAAGAGGTTGCCAAGAGGGCACCAAAAATTTGCCTCTGAAGGAAAAGATGAGGGCTGAGACCCTTAGATATTGAGAAAGTTTGAGAAGTTTAGGAGGGACAACGTTCCTAGAATGCAGGCGATATCCAGAGGAATTGAGTACACAGAGGAAGCAAAGGTTGAGGCCTTTGAAACTTTGGAAATCTTCCAAGGGGAAGGAAGAAGCACATGATCAAGTAGGATCTACAACTGTCGTTGGATCGGCATTGGAAGGAAATATCTAGACCATTGAATCTACGTCCAAGCACACAGGAGGATAGATCTGGGTCATCAAATCTAGGCCAAAGGACCGATAGTCATTGGATCCGGAGGAAGGTGCATGGATTTTAACCTCTGGGAGGTCGCGTAAGAAAGGAGTCGTATGGATGGTGAGAGTCCTTTGTGAAGGAAGTGTCGAAGTTGCGAGAGTCATTGGATCTTGCAAAGTTGCAGGGTGGTTAGAAGCTGGTGGAATCCATCACCCGGGATTCGAGAATAAACGAGAGTCGTTGATCTTTTTTCAACCCATGTCGTTGGATCATTTCACGAATTTGGGGTTCATGAGAGGGTAGACCGAATTCTTGGTCTCGCAAAGTCCTGAGTTGCGAGGAGTAGAGGAGGAGATCCAGACTGTTGGATCCAAGCCACGAGAGAACCGTTGGATCAGAACCTTAGCGTGAAATCACATATCAGGGGTTCAGGGGTTGAAAGAACTTCTTCTCGATTGCAGAATTCACGAAGTGCCGAGCGTCGAGGGCTCGTGCGAACATGTGGCACATCCATTAGGTGGGGAACACATGGTTGAAAGGTGGCACAAACATAGAGCACACAAAGAAGATGGAAGTAGGAGACAAGTGGTGGACGTGTGTCACCTTGGAAGGAGCCAACCCATCTAAGACCTTTCGTGTATCGGGGTTTCGCAAAGGAGGAGCATGGAGGTTCAACACTCCAACTCGTGAATTCATGAGTTGTGAGTCATGATAAATGAGTTAAACCATTGCTGACTCATTGTTCTTTGGGATTTTTCCAAGGAGGAGCACAAGGCTCAACACTCCAACTCATGAAGTTGCAAGTTGTGAGGGCCGCTAGAGTTAGGCCCTAGTTGGTGGTCACTTGTAGAGGTGCTAGCAAGGAAGGACCCATACCCGTATCGTCATCTCAGGTATCAGAGGTTTGGAAAAGAGGAGGCGAGGGTCATCAACCCATGAACTCATGAGTCACGAAGAATGCTTGCGTTAAGGCCAAGTTGTTGTCGCAAGGGGATGTGAGGCCCGTGCCTGGTGTTAAGTTGCGCAGGGCATTTTTTAATGAAGGATCTGTAGATTGGATTCGTGAGGTTCCAATAGGGATTCGAGGGAGTTTCTTCGGCTTGGGTAGAAATTTGAACGATCCTATGTAGATCTTGGCCCGAGGTTCTGGGGTCTGCGTCAAGAAGAAAGATAAATGATCAAAATCTGGACCAGGGGTCAAATTTTAGCTCAAATTTCAAAGTGCTTGGAATGTGACAAAAATAGTTCCATTGCGTCTGTCTTGTCTTCCTGATTCCGGCGGTATATTTACTTTCTCAAACGGAGTCCGTATGGAGAAGATATCGCGATCTGTTCGCCAAGCCAAACAGGCAAAAAAAAAAATTAATGTTGACTGTACCAGTCTGTACAGTCCGTACAGGACACGTGGAAGGTCCGTACAGGACATGTGGCAGCTCCAGGTGATGACACGTGTCAGGAATATTTGGCTTTTTGGGCGTACGGTTGGACCAATTCGGAGGTGACAGGTGTCACCACTGGAAGGGTGACACATGGCACAGGATGACGTCAGCATCCTACATGGCACGGATGACGTCAGCACATGATGTGGCGATCGTACGATGACGTCAGCAGATGACATGGCAGGATGATCGAGACAGTACGACGATGACGTGGCAAGGTTGACTGGGCGGTACGGTGAAGTGACGTGTCTGGCACGTGGACCAATCGGTGTTTGACACGTGGCATCATTTTCGGCGAATGGTAAGGTGCCACGTGGCCCAGTCATGGGCTGCCACGTGGCACCCAGGTATTGGTTAAATGTTTTTATTTTTATTTTATGGAGGCCATGGGGTTCGACCCCCAGACCTCCCCACCGGCTACACTTTAACAATTTCCGCCTGACCATGGGACCGCCCATTAGTTCTTGTTATGTACATGTGTTTGGTTATATTTAACTTTGAACATTGTAATAAGTGGCGGGGGGGTCGGGTCGGGGCTCAGTCCCGGCCTGTGGTCGTTTGTATAGTCATATGACCATTGCACATATGTGTTATGCGCGCGCGGTTTTTGAAACTTAAACCATAGTTTATACGACCCTATATTAATGTATGTGCACGGTTGTTTGGTGCGTGGGGTTTGTAACATGGCCCGTGATCATGTGGGTTTTACATATGACCATGTGGTCCGACCATTGTGTATGTGCGGAGTTTATAGCACATAGCCCACGGTTACATGCTTTATGACATATGACCATAACCGGGGGCGCGGGAGTGGTTACAACAGTTTTGTAACGGATAAGCACTTTTTCCATAGCCCGAGGTCTTATGCCACCATATGCCCGAGAGCTAGGCGGTTAGGGGCTGGAGGCGCCCTAACCGTCCTACAGTTTGGACCGG
>JZKD02S1108586.1:211860-223999 GCA_000966675.3 Picea glauca | reverse complement strand
GGAATACAGCCAAAATTTTAAAGATTCCATAGGGAGGTTAGCACATCCAATCCAAGAAGAACATAAAAGGGAGTGGTACATTTAGGGGTTTCTACCTTTGACTCGGATTCCATTATGCAATAGCGAATAGCCACGTTAACAGACGCCTTGGAACAATCAATGAAGATTGAAGCCATGTCGGGATACCCTATGAGCCTAAGAATGAACAAACCCCTAGTAGATGCGAATTTGGTGCAACTACAAGGGCAGATATCGACACTTACAGAAAATATTCAAGAGCGGAAAATACCTATACCAGTATGACCATAGGTTTGGTGCACCGGATGTTATACGGAAGGTCATATGGTGAACCAATGTCCACGAATAAGGGGAATGGGAGCTCCTCAAAATCCGATGATAGCCGCACCAGGACCCGCGAGAAGAGTTGCGCAAATGTTGACGAACTTACCATTCCATAACCCTACCCCGTATTATGCTTTCCTAGGAGGCCAAACAACACCAACAGCTGAGTATTGTGAAATATGTCGAATCCATGGGCATGTGCCAAGAGAGTGCCCCATTATGCAGAAGTACTCGACAGTGCCAAACATAGTAAACTATGAGTTCTGCGCATCAACCACACATACTATTAATCAATGTAGAGAATTGGATGCACTAGCAGATAGGTTAGACTGAACAACATTCAGGGTGAATGAAAACCCTCAGGGACCAGGAAGAGGCCGAGGAGGTGGAGTTGGAGGAGACTCCAGAGGAGGAAGAATTGGGGGAAGAGGTCTAAGCAGATGCTATAACTGTGATGAGAAAGGTCACTTAGCTAGAGATTGTCCTCATCCAAGGTGCCCATGGTGCTCTCACTGCAAGATCAACGGGCACGCAACTGAAGACTGCCCAGAGTTAATTGCAAAGTGGGAGGATAGAGTACGATAAAGAGGAACTAACCTTATCATTTGAGAAATTAAAAGGGTTTCTAAGGGACAATTGCCCAACATCACTATCGTTACTCGAGGAGGAGCGAAGAGAGGAGCTTATGTGGATAATCTACCTCAAATTCGGAGAGCAACACCTAAAGAAGACAGGTATGACCCTTTAAAACAAAATCTATTCTTTAAAGATGCCATAGAAATATTTCAGAATATTCCTAGCCCGGAGATGCAGGAGAAGTCCACACAACCTATAGTTTATCCTAAAATCACGCAAGTCCCTTCTTCACCCCCTGCACCCAGAAACCATGTAGGCATGCCGAGACAAATTGAACAACCTCAAAATGTGTTGACCTTTGGTTCCAATTATTCTCTAACATTTTGGGGAACGATCAACTAACAGAAAAGCTGCACAATGCACTATACCTAGTTTTAGGGAACGAAGAACCCCTGCAGGCAAGAAAAAGGGATAATTTTTCTGAGAAGAGTACCCAGAGAGTACAACAAAGAAAAGTACGAACTGGAAAAGAATTTAGACTAATAGCCTAGTTAGATGAATTTGAAATCAAGGACATCATGTTAGACCTAGGATCTTATGTGAACATTCTACCCAAGAAGACCTGGGAAGCCTTAGGAAAGCTTAGGCTGACATATTCCCCAATTCAGTTGAGAATGGAAAAGCAATATTGTATCTTCCCCATAGGAAGACTGGAAAATGTGGAAATATATGTTGCGAGAGTAAATAAAATGGCCAACTTTGAAGTCATTGAGATCATGGGAGATAAGGAACCCTACCCTACACTACTTGACATCGATTGGACCTATGACAATTACGCAATAATTGACTTAAAGAAAGGCACTATGACCTTTGAGGCTGAGGGAATCAAGGTAGTTCAACCTTTGGATCCATATGAGGGACCCAGGTATACAGAACCAACAGAAAAAACTATGAAGGGAGAATACTTGGACCAGTTGTACACTCTAACAGCTAGGACAAGAAATGATTATATAAATCCTGTTGTTGATGGATCAGTAAGTTGGAGAAGCATACAGTCAGCAGACGAAGATTCATAATTGGCCTTTGACAGTTGGCAACAAGGTTCGCACGAAATATTCTCAAGAAGATGTGCAACTGTCAAAATGACCAGATGGGTTGGGACAGAAGTTAGAGAGCATCCAGTATAGATGGCACCTCAAGCATAGAGAGTTTTCTGCACAACATGGAAGAAAATATAAGAGAAGACCAGAGGATCTCGGTACTAGATGTAGCTTTTCATAACACCCCTGCCATATGGTGGGCTAATAATAAATCTGTATTTGGAACTTGGGACGAAGTGAAGCAAGATGTCAAATATAGGTTTCAGAATAAGGAGCAGTTGCAATCAAAGATGTAAACAGATCTTCAAGTTGCGCAATTGTTCAGCGGAGAATTGGATCTTAGAATACATATTGAGCGGTGTGTGACATGATGGCAAGATGTGGGGATACCCTCTCATTTCTGGGTCCAGGTATTTCCCCACTCCCTAGTTCCAATCCCAAAAGATTGGTTTATACATGAGGAAACCATAAGACAAACCAACGACTCGCAACCACTAGAAGCTCAATTTTGAAAATATTTCTCAGTTACGAGTAAGTATCCTGAGCTCGAAGTAGTCCTACAAAAGATTAAATAATTTCTTTTTATAGATAGTAGTAATCAGGAATCAAACTTAGTGATATGTACCAAACATAGCCAATAACTCCAGACTAATTTCCAATTGATCTCAATCGAGAAACCTATAGAATGCTACCAGATTAGCAGTCATTCAAAAAGCCTAGATGATTTAGGGGAATTGAGGAACCTAACCATCAAAGAGACAGAGGGGAGTAGAGAAATTGAAAACACCATACCCAACCAGACTGATAGCTCCTACAACCACCCATTAAAATTGTGCAAAATCAATATAGGGACTGCAGAGAAACCAAAGATAATTATGGTGGGAGACTACTAGGATGAGCAAACCAGTCAAGAAATACATAGTTTGTTGCAGGAATATGAGGATTTTTTCCCAAAAACCTTTTCAAAGTTAAAGGGAATCAAAGGAGTTATGGGTGAAATGAAGATTGAACTGAAACCAAGACCCAAGCTTGTCAGACATAGACCATACCATCTTATCCCTAGAGTGAAAGAGAAGGTTAAGAAGGAGATAGATAAGATGTTGGGAGTAGGCCTCATTATTGCAGTAAAAGAAGCAGAGTGGGCTAGCTCGATAGTTATTCAAAGCAAGAAATGCATAGAGGACATTAGAGTCTATGTAGACTACATAAGTCTGAACTCTACCTATGTCCATGACCCTTTCCCAAAACCCTTTAAAGACGAGGTGCTAGAACAGGATGCGAGGAAGGAATCTTACTCAGTCACAGATGGATTTTCAGGATACCACCAAGTCACTATCGATGAAGAGGACAAAAAGAAAACCACTTTCATAACAGACTGGGGATCTTTCGCATAGAATGTGATGCCATTCGGCTTGAAGAAAGCCCCTTGTTGTGGGGGGAAATCCTTCCTACGGACTAGCACTAAGGGTTTTATCATGCATGCAGAAATGACCTAAAGATTCTTACTTTTACTATCATCCCATGCCTAAACCCCATTACTCATATGTAAATACAAGGCTCAAGAGATTAAGTTGACGTACCTTATTTTTTGTGTTTTGGTGTCGATCCCTTTTCGCGCTTGGTCATTCTTTGACTGCAACTCTCCTCCCAATGCTGACCTGCATTCACTAAAGACAAACAAAGAACTCCACATGCATTTGATCTATGAACTCATAGGTTAGAGATTTAATCAATCATACAATCAATATTCCAATAATGACAATCTCATATGGTGGGACGGGAAAAGCAATTATTTTATTAACTTCGCAATGATACCTTACAATGATAAAGTCAGCCACTGCTCCTCGATCCTGGTCTGGGGCTCTTCTTCCACTGTCTTCCAATTGATTTTCTCTATACTTCTCTTTGCACAAGGATAGCTAAAGGTTGGGACAAAGGGAATGCTTAATCGGGTATAGTTTCTTTACTATGATTCTCCTCCTTTCAAATGGGACCCCTAACCCTTATTTTATAGGCTAGAAGAAGCTATGTATTTGGTCGAGTGACCGACCATGCATGGCTGAAAGGTTTAGTTAACTTACCCAAAGCTATGTGTTCCATCAACAACTTTTCTTTTTTCGTTCTTTTGTAGGCACACGCGATCTGTCTTGGGTCGGCTAGTGTGTACACGCATGCAGTAATGGAGTAGGGCATGTGGGCCTTTATAAAAGGGGTTTTTAAGAAGAGTTGTTTAGCAGTGTTTTGGCAAAGAAGGAATCTGAGATGGCCTGATGCTAGGTAAGCATGTCTGGTGAAAATTAGGGTTATAACAGATGCCCCCTAATTTGTGAGGTCAAAAGAGAATCTAATGGCCAAAATACATTAACAATCTTCACCAACATTCCAGACAAGTGAGCTCAGGGACCAGACATCGGGAGGCGTCGTCTGCAAAATAATAATTCTCTCACCGAGGCGGGCATACCCATGCTCGGGATAAAATAAAATCATGGCTACCAATCAAATACACTATAGATCCATGTCATATAACTATATAAAGTGTATCCGCGAGCAATACACAACAGAGATACATCTCGAAATCAAAAATATATACATGTAGAGTATCCATCTTTTAGAAGTTGATAAGGCCTGATGGCTGGAGATGAGGTCTTCAGAGCTCGAGAAACAACTTCAACATCTTCAAAACTCGGGTAGGAGTGTACTATGAGTGTACGACTTCACTACCCAGAGGTCTTCGACGACTCGTCGATCATGGACTAAAGAATATTGATTATTAGACTGAAGGCTTCATTGATTTCGAACAAAGACTCGATTGGACTTTCGGGATGGCCAGGCATGAGGGAAAGAGACAAAATGTAGAGGGGCTGACTCAGGCTTGGTAAAAACTTCCCTTGAACAATAGCACGAAAAATGATGAGACTCAGGCAGCATGGCATTAACATAAGTTTACGAGGCAGGAGGCAACGCAAACTCTCCATATGTTTGGAAGAATAACCAAATGGAGGAGGACACAGCTCAATGTAGCGGGAACAACTGCCTAAGGTCATATTAAATCCTAGGGTTTGACGAACAAACTAAAAGATGTGCTTTATCCAAGGGTGACTCATTGTGCTGCCAATACAAAGAAAATACTTTTCCCTTCCTCTTTTTGGGGTATATTTGATTTTTTTGTCTTTTTCAATAATTTTGGAAAAATAATAAAAGAATGTTACGTTACAAAGGAGGAATGAGTGTTGCAAACATACAAGTTCGAGGCGTAAGGACAATACTGATGTTCAAAGAAAGGACACTCGGGAAAAATCCCTCCTCAGACCAAAGGTGTCAAGACGCAGAGGTAAAGTGCTACAAGGCTTGTGTATAAGGCATGCTTCAGATGGTTCAGTTGAGAGCAACATGGAGCTGGCATTAGACCAAAGACGCAGGTATGCAAACGCGATTAATAAAACACACAATGGTAACATCCTTCGATGTAATTTTAACGAGGCCAGAGAAGGTAAGCTCGGTGGTTTTTCATATTTAGAGAGTTTGAAAAATGTAAAAGGAGACTCCACTAGGGTACCTTTTTTTAAGGTAGTCTAGTCGGTTCGAAAAAGGGGTAAACTAGCACCGACAAGACATCTATTCAAAACCATTTTAACGAGTGTGATAAAGACAATATTGCTCGGCCATTTTTTCATTTTTAAGGAGTCTGAAAAAATCTTAACTATGGACTCCATCAGGAATGTTCTTCTGGACCATTTTAATGAGTGTGAAAGAATAAGAATAAGGTCACTCAACGATCTTTTCCATTTTAAGGAGTCTGAAAAGATCTTAACTATGGACTTCGTGGGGGTTCCTTTTTAATAAATTTAGTCCCTCAGGCCCGAAAAAGGGTTAAATTTATACCTGAGAGTACTCTTCTAGAGAACTGAAGTTCCTAAGAGTATACCTTTGTTCATACAGTTGACCGTCTGGACTGAAAAAGGGGTAAACTACTGTCGGATAGACGTGACTTCAAATTTCAGTTTAACGAGCGTGAAAGGCCACAAGATCGCTCGACAATATTTTCATGTTTAGAGGGTCTGAAAAGGGCTTAAAAGAAGACCCGTTATGTTCAGGGAGTCCCGTGGGTGAGTTCAAGAGTCATGCAAATGAGGCTCAAATGTGTAATCGGGAAAAACAAAAAGGACTCTCGAGCCTACAGTCAGGATCTACCTAGGGAATCCATGTTCCGGTAAGCTCTACCACCACATCGTGACACTTCTAAAGCAGTAATGATGGTTCTGTGTCGCAACCTGATGGGATCGATCCTATGGAAAAGGGATAAAGACAACGAGATACAAAAGTTGGAGTGGAAACCTAACCTATATTCTCAAGTTGATCATCTAATGTTTTTCCCATGGACCGTCAAAAGTGACCTAAGACTCCCAAAAAATGTCCTGATACCCGATCATAACCTTCCAAAGCAACTCCTGAATCACTCTAAATGGTTTTCAATTTAAAGAAAATGATAAGGGGGCCAAAAAAGTGACAAAAAAGGGCCAAAAAGTCTATAAATAGAAGTTGGTAGCTCATTATCACCATTGTTGATTTGGAAATTGACTCTGGAGCAAAAACCCCCTTTGATAAAAGTGGTGATTCTGGGATCTACAGTGGACGAAACGACCATCCGTCTGGACCAAGTAAGTATAAACTACCTCCCTTTTCTTTGTAATTCTTTATTTGTGCCTTTAATTTGGCTTCTTGGGGGGGCGTCGACCTTTAAAAGGTCGACCCTAGGTCCACGTGAGCTGTCTTATTGTTATCGGATAAATCGGTAGGTGCGGACACTAACTGATCTCCCTAGATCCACCTAGATCTAGAACAAAACACACTAGAACATGACACTTTCCTTAAGTTTTAAATATCGAATTTACTAATTAAAGAGGGATGGGTGACATACCATTTAAATGTCGCTTCCTCTTGCCATCGCCATCCTAGCTCCATTCCAACACTCATGCAATGATGAACATGCAAAAGAATGCAACCGACCAAAGTGATAGTAATAGCATAAACTCAATATAAACCTATGTATGTGATCAAGGAATCATACAATAAAACACAACAAGCTTTATAGGAAAGAATCATATTATTGTATCATATTAAATGTGAAAGAGAGATTACAATCGTGGCCTTGATGTCGTAAGGTCCCTTCCAACTATCCTTCATTTCCCCACACACTTCCAATCCAAGAATTCTGAGAGCACAGATCTGATAATATTCACAATCTATCTTGACAAAGGAAAAACTCAAAGACACTCCACCCAAGCTAATAATTCCAAGAAAAATCCAACTTAGCCCTTCTCCATGAGATCTCCTCTCCTTTTATAAGTTGATGAGGATAAGGTGAGGAGGTTAGAATGATCCCACTAAATCATGAAAGTGAGTAAGATCCAAACCATTCGGATGCAATCTCACCATGGAAGTTTCTCCTTCTAGAAGATTCGAGAAAATGCTCGTTTTTCGCACGTGTAAGCATTCTCGCACCCTTCCTATAGAAAAGACTATGAACTCCTTGCGACCTAGCTATGATGCAGCCTGTGAGAATCAGTCATTCTCTCACCCTATCTATAATGCAGCCTGCGAACTTCCTTTTTATAGGGTTTTTACAAAGGAAAATGCAACTTCTTCTCTCAGGAAAAGTTCTTCTCCCTTCTCTCTTCAGGAACTCAGGCCACTGACCCCTTTGAAGGAAACATATAGGTTTACATCATTAATGGTCATAGGGATGACGAAAATAATGTGTAACAGAGAGCCCCCCAAAGTATGAAGTTAGAATAGAGTGATTGCTGAAATACTTTGTCGAGTGTGTGTAGGGAACAAGGAACAGTGGGTCGGAAACCTGCCAACAAATAAGGAAATACAGTACAATAATATATCATCCCTGAGGTAGGCATTCCCATACTCAGAATACAAATGACTCAAAGCATAAATGCCGACATGCGAAGATCCATGTCAAGTAAGACAGGTCATGGCCACCAAACATACACTGTGGATCTGTTAGCGTCAGAAGTCACTCCCGGATTGCTTGCAGGAGCAGAGCCTGACACCCATCAGTTTAATGTCATGATTTGTTTATAAAGGGATGATCAAATGGAAGGAAACTCAGAACAATATCATCTCAACTCTGAAACTAGGCCAGGCATGCATGGGCAAATGAGGTCTTAGATAAACTTCAAACAGGGAGTTGTAATAAGGGTGAGCAGGGGGGAGACTTGTATGAGAAGAGTGCGAAGGTCTGTCATAAACATCAGGTTTCTAACAGACTGGAGAAGAAAGCATCCGAACGCAAGAACCTTTTACATTCAAACAAAGAAGACCAGAGAATACAGTAATGTAACAACAAATCCTTTATCATAACATAACTGCAACAATTCACGCGAATCATTCGATCATGAACTCTCTGGTATGAGACGAAAACATAGACGGAGTAAGAAAACTGTTTGTCATAAAACAAGAAATCTCAGATACAGATGCATAACCAGGAAACTAGAATGGTTGTTAAAACTTTACAGTCGGGAGCTGTGCTCTACCATCGATAAATACAAAAATGGCGAAAATGCCTACATATACTCAAAACAACCCCAACAACAAAATTGAGACGTTGCATTAAACACATTGCGTCTGCATGGCTTCTGACAATCTGCAACTGCAATCTTTGAATGATCGTGCACCTACGACGGACGCAATCGAACTCTTGACAGCTCCGTGGGTGAAACGACGTGCCTTTAATTCATCGCCGGACTTTCCCATTATGGCGGAGGCGATATCTAACCACCACCAACTACCTCAATAACTGCTTCATTGGGATTGAGGAAGGCCCGGCCAACTAGGCACCTTTGGGACGTGGAAAACCCTTCGCGCTGCCACCTGGATTAGCTGAGCGATTTGATGCATAGGCGTGGAGGCCAACGCGAAATACAGGGCACAGAAAAGGAGTGGTGGGGACAAAACCGTGGGGGGTGAAGTAAGAAGTGATGAGGTGTGAGAGAGGCGGCAGGGGAAGACATATGGCGGAAGACAATAAGAGGAGGGAGCAGGACACATGGCAGGTGGTGAGTGGACGATGAGATGGGGGAAGGGGCCACATGGACCAGAAAAGGGGAGGATAGATGGCAAGAGGGAGGATGGTCCACAGGCTGACATGATGGGAAAGGGCCCACGCTGATTAAACGCAGAGAGGAGGGAGAGGTCAGGATCGCCTGCGCGCCATTGATCCGGGCGCTTCAATCGCAGTCGTCGGAAAGATGCACCCAGGATTCCGGACCCCCCCCTCCGCTTAAAGGTAGAAAGGCGGGGGGGCTCGGGAATCCCATGTATGCCATTGATCTAGGCACGCAGATGCCTGTCGTCCAGATCCGTTTGCTGCTTACCACGAACACATTTGCATCCCGAACTTAGGACAAGTGGGTTTTTTACCCATTCCTTCGCATTTTTCCCCCATTACCAGAAATATCGCTAACATTTGGCTCCATGGGGGATAGAGTCGTCCCTGTGATTCTCTAAGAACGCTTTTGCAGATTCAGTTCCTTGCTGTTGGGCTATGGAGTCATTTATTAAACTGAAAACAAAAACAAAAACAATATTTACAAGGCAAAAGAGCCGACTGTGGCTCACAAAAAACATTTTTTCAAGAAATGTCCATTTACTGGGCTACTAAAAACTTCTTGGCCTTCCAGATCCTGCAACCTGTAAGTGTTGTTTGAAAATACTTCAAGGATATTGAAAGGCCCAAACCAGAGGGCATCAAACTTACTGTGATTTCCTCTGTTCTGCCTGGGTGCATCCCATTTGAGCACCAGATCACCCTGCTCGAATTTTTTCTTGTTTCTCTTCCTATCAAAAGCCTGCTTGATCTTCTGCTGATGATTATAGGCCCTGTCCATGACCTATTCTCTAATCTGCTGCACTTCCACCATCTGATGAATCCTTCTGATCATATGGTCAGGCTCTCCTTTAAGGTCCTGGAGGAATTTTTCCACAGATACGGTGAGTTGAGTGGGGAAAACGACCTCTGTTCCGTAACCAAGTTGGAAGGGTGATATGCCTAGGGACTTCTTCGTTGTCACTCAGTCAGCCCATAGAGCAAATTTGAGCTTTGAATCCCAAGCCCTTTTATTGTCTTCCAGTAATTAACATTCATTAGTCTTTATGACCTTGGTCACACATTTGACTCACACTTAGAAGATTATGTTTCATATCTTCTACTAGTAGAACCTTTTCTGCCTTGGTATTCTTGTTTCCAATTATGACTGTGCATTTTCCAATTATTTTAGTTGAATCATCATTTTCGGAGACTGGTCCATCTCTTTCCTTTCTTAATGTAAGAAACTTGTCTTTATCACCTGTCATGTTTTTTGAGCAGCCACTGTCAACATACCAACCACGATTCTTCTACTTAGCTTGTAGATCGAGTGTGCATTCTCCATTGCTATTGATCTAAAAATGAAGAAGACTTGTAATCTTGAAAATATTTACAAGTTAAATTTTATGTGTTAAAATGAAAATGGATCAACTTTGAAACACAACTTTAATATGATTTACTCATTCAAGATGCATATAAACAACAGCAAAAACAATGAACAGAAAACACATAACACAACAAATGATAAAGGAGTTCACCCCTCTCTTGGGCTACATCTCCTGGTCCAACTTCCAATGGATCATTTGTATTATTTTCTCAAAGTGATCAAAAATGTTCTTTACAATGCTCAAAATGCCAAATATACTGCTCCAATGGCTTCATAACGTTCAAAAACCCCTAGCTGGGCTTTTTAGGCACCTCGTTTGGCCAAAAATTGAAGAATATAGGCTTCCTGGAAGTCCCCCCTTCAAACTTGTTGTCTCTACATCTACAAAACACACCCTTGTTGGCTCAACCTATCCCACACGCATATTTAAGCGTAAAAACTTAGCACCGGACGCAACCGCGCCAACCGTGCAAACTCTAGGATAGTTACGGGTGCACCTAGCACCTAACCGTCAAGGGCAAGGTTGTATGACCCATGCGACCGCGTGCTAGCATAAACATAGGCTCACGTTCCACAAGCCAATGGTCAAAGGCCAAATGGTGGGTCATTTGTATAACCGTTGGAACAAACACAATCACGCACGCACCCGAATGGTATAGCATTGGGTCATATGTAATACAATGTGCAACCAAGGGTTGGGGCTAAGCCCCAGCCCGGTCGCACCCCAAACTATACACATATGAAAACATTTAAATATATTTCACCATATATATTACAAGGAACAACTAGTGGCTCACCGGTTGGTGGCTCTTGCCAAGTCTTCCCCCCCTGCCCAGAGGTTGCGGGGTCGACTCTGGCCAACGACATACTTTTAAACCAATAGATATATGACACGTGGTGACCATTGACTGGGCCATGTGTCGTCATCCCGTTCGCTACAAACATACCATGTCACATGCCAACTGTCCAAATAACTGCCTGCCACGTGTCATACAACATGCCACATCAGTGTCCGTACGGACTGTATGGACTGTACAGTCAGCATCCCTTTGTTTTGCCTGTTTGTCATTTGGAACAGAACGCGATATCTCTCGCTCCCGATTTCCGTTTGAACCCAAACAAGTTGCGTTGGGTTAATAATGACGAGGCCTACGCTCTCGTTTGATTTGAAGTGATTTAGAACACTTTGAATTTTTGAGAAAAATTTGATCCCCTGATCACACCTCCCCATTGGAAAGCTTTTGGGCCTCCAAAAGACTATTTTCAGTCTATATGAAGATGAGGGTATAGCTCCCTCACCTTTCCAACCTCAATCCACTTGGCTTTGCTTGGATTTGTACCTTTAATACCAACTCGAAGATACTCCACATTTCCTCGTTTTGAAGTTCACATTCTCCTGTCAAGGATGGTCTCTTCATGTAGTTCTATAAGATATTCTAGGGAAAAATCATCTATAGAAGGAATCTGAACATGATCTCCTTGATAATCAATCAAAGGAGGCTCATACAATTTCAAATTCGCAACATTAACAACTGCATACATTTGCATATAAGGAGGCAAATCTAAACGAAAGGCATTGTTACCAATCTTGTCGATAATCTTGAAAGGACCATATCGAATCGGTTTCAATTTTTT